>LR749501.1:4142055-4251784 GCA_902729485.2 Mus minutoides
AAACGCCAGGGCCAAGAAATGGGAGTGGATGGGCAGGGGAGCAGGGAGGGGGGAAAGGGGGAGGGGACTTTCGGAATAGCATTTGAAATGTAAATTAAGAAAATATCTAATAAAGAAAAATGCAACACCTCTCTGTGTTAAAAGTATTAGAGGGATCAGGAATTCAAGGTCCATACCTAAACATAATAAAAGCAATATACAGCAAACCAGTAGCCAATATCAAACTAAATGGAGAGAAACTCACAGCAATCTCATTAAAATCAGGGATAAGACAAGGCTGCCCATTCTGTCCCTATCTATTCAATATAGTACTCGAAGTTCTAGCCAGAGCAATTAGACAACAGAGGGAGATCAAAGGGATACAAATTGGCAAAGAAGTCAAGATAGCATTATTTGCAGATGATATGATAGTATACATAAGCAACTCCAAAAATCCTACCAGAGAATTCCTATAGCTGATAAACAACTTTAGCAAAGTTGTTGGATATAAAATTAACTCTAACAAATCCTCTAGTCAAAGAATAAATGGGCTGAGAAAGAAATTAAGAAAACAACACCCTTCACAATAGTCACAAATTCTATGAAATATCTTAGTGTAACTCTAACCAAACAAGTGGAAGATCTGTATGATAGAACTTCAAGTCTCTGAAGAAAGAAATGGAAAAAGATCTCAGAAGATGGAAATATCGCCCATGCTCATAGATTGGCAGGATTAATATAGTAAAAACGGCCATCTTGCCAAAAGCAATCTATGATTCAATGCAGTCCCCATCAAAATTCCAACTCAATTCTTCACATAGTTAGAAAGAGCAATTTACAAATACATTTGGAATAACAACAACAACAACAACAAAAAACAGGATAGTGAAAATTATTCTCAAACATAAAAGAGCATCTCTGAAATCACTATCCCTGACCTCAAGCTGTACTACAGAGCAATAGTGATAAAAAAAATGATATTGGTGAAGATCAGATGGGTAGGTAAATCAATGGAATAGAATTGAAGATCCAGAAATAAACCCACACACCTATGGTCACTTGATCTTTGACAAAGGAGCTAAAACCATTCAGTGGGGGAAAGACAGCATTTTCAACAAATGGTGCTGATTCAACTGGAGGTCAACATGTAGAAGAATACAAAATGATCCATTCAAGTCCAAGCAGATCAAGGACCTCAGTATAAAACCAGATATGCTGAATCCAATAGAAGCGAAAATGGGGAAGAGCCTCAAACACATTGGCACAGGGGAAATTTTCCTGAACAGAACATCAATGGCCCATGCTCTAAGATCAACAATTGAAAAATGGGACCTCATAAAATTGAAAGGCTTTGGTAAAGCAAAGGACACTGTCAATAGGACAAAATTGCAACCCACAAATTGGGAAAAGATTTTTACTGACCCTACATCTGATAGAGGGCTAATATCCAAATATACAGAGAACCCAAGAAGTTAGACTACAGGGAACAATAAAACCCTACTTAAAAATGGGGTACAGAGCTAAACAGAGAATTCTCATCTGAGAAATATCAAATGGCTGAGAAGCACTTAAAGAAATGTTAAAATTTCTTAACATCCGTAGTTAGCAGGGAAATGCAAATCAAAATGGCCCTGAGATTCCACCTCACACTAATCATAGAATAGCTAATATCAAAAATGCAGGTGATATCAGATGCTGGGAAGGATATGGAGAATGAGGAACACTCCTCCACTATGTGACTTCAAGCTGGTAAAACCACTTTGGAAATCAATCTGGTGGTTCCACAGAAAATTGGAAATAATTCCATCTGAAAACCCAGCTATACCACTACTGGGTTTATATGCAAAAGATGCTCCAAGATATAACAAGACACGTGCTCCTCTATGTTTATACCAGCCTTGTTCATAATAGCTAGAAGCTAGAGACAACCCAAACAGAAGAATGGATACAGAAAATATGATACATTTATAAAATGGACTACTACTCAGCTATTAAAAACAATGACTTCATGAAATTCGCAGGCAAGTGGATGGAATTAGAAAATATAATCCTGAGTGAGGTAACCCAGATACAAAAGAACACACATGCTATGTACTCACTGATAAGTGAATATTAGGGCAAAAGCTCACAATGCCCATGATTCAACTCAGGGACCATATGGAGCTTAGGAGAAAGGAAGACCAGGGTGTGGATGCTTCCTTCAGACCTGCATAGAGGGAGGAACAGGATGATTTCAGGAGGTGAAGAGAGGAGGGACCTGGGATGGAGAGAGGAGGGGGTACAGGAAGGTGTGCAAGATCAGATACTGGAAAGAGGTACAGAGGACCAGAAAATTGAATAAAAGTATGTAGCTGTTGGGGATGAGGAACTGGGGGTAGCCACTGAAGGGTCCCAGAAGCCAGGAAAACAAAAGGCTCCCCTGACCCAATGGGGATTACTTTAGCCAAAATGCACAGCAAGGGGGGGAGAAAACCTGTAGAGACTACCTCCAGTCAAAGGATGGGACGGACCATCTACCCATCTCAAAGTTTTTAACCCAGAAATGTTACTATCCAAAGGAAAGGCAGGGACAAAAAAAGAAGCAGGAGGGCCATCCAAGGACCATCCCACCTAGGGATTCATCATGTCTGCAGACACCAAACCCATCACTGTTGGCTGTTGCCAAGAGGTGCTTGCTGACAGGAACCTGTGTGGCTGTTCTGTGGGAAGTTCTGCTAGCACTTGAATAATGCAGATGCAGAAGCTTGGTTCTAACCATCAGACTGAGCTCCAGGACCCTGGTGGGTGAGCTGGTAGAAGGACTGGAGGAGCAGAGGAGTATTGCAATCAACCCCATCAGAAGAACAATGTTGGCTGGCCAGACCACCCAGTGCTCCCAGGGACTAGACCACCAACCAAGGAGAGTACAGGGAGGGCTCCAGGGCTCCAGGGCTCCAGATACATATGTAGCAGAGGATGGCCTTGTCTGACATCAATGGGAGGGCTTGCCCTTGATCCTGTGGAGGTTTGATACCCTAGTATAGGGGGATGCTGGAGCAGTGGGGCAGGAGCTGTAGGTGGGTAGGGAAGTACCCTAATAGAGGCAAAGGAAAGGGAAAAAGGGCTAATGTGGGGTGGAGGATTGTGGAGGGATAACTGGGAATTGGGATATTATTTGAGATGTAAACGAATGGAATGATTAATAAAAAATAAAATAAACATTAACAAAAAAATGATTCTCATCAAAACAGAACTGCTTAAGTTTAGAAAGGCATATTCTTCTGTATCCCCCACCTCTCCATTAAAGACACTTAAAGGCAGTGATTTCACAGAAATTGTCACTAATAGAATAAAAAAGTTCTACATCAGTCATTTTAGTTGGGGTGGAGGTAGGGAGCCAGTAAGTCCTCAGACATCTCCATTGTTCCCTTAAGGAAAAAAAAAATAGCAATGTCTCTCTGATATGCCTTCTAAACGGGGACTGAATGCTCTGCCATTCTCCATCTTGCTTATCTTGTCATTCAGTTGCTCTTTCTCATCCCATCATCAGGCCTGTGAATCACTTCCACTTTCTGTCTCCTTGACAACAGGCATCTCAATTTAATTGTATTTTCCATCATAATGTTCAAATACTTCTCTTTTTTTGTCAAAGATATTGTCTTCTCTGGGGCTTGCCTGCTGCTTTTTTTCTTTTCTCCTCCTGATTCGTTGAGATAAGTAGTTCAATCATTTTTAAAAACACAGACTCTCTTCTTCAGCTTTGGGCTCTCTAATTGCAATTCCCACAGAAGGCAGAGAAGGAAGGTAGTTTATTACTTTTAGTTTTATGCTTATGGGTAGTTTATTTTAAGAAAAGCAGGCATAGCTGAGGACTCCTTTGCTATAAATGCACTTTCTTTAAAGTCAGAAGCATATTTGGCTTTCCTTCCCAGGATTTAAAGATCGGTACAGTGAGGCCCTGACACCTCCAAACTTAGGGTTTTCCTGGAAAAGTGATCGTCAGTACCTGGTATCAACTAATCGTTAAGGGAAATTATCAAAGCTTAAACACTTCCAATGTTCAGCGGTCTTTATTTGTGTATTAACAGTTGTTATCTCTGTCCATTGTTTTCAGGACAGATGCAGAGATATTATGCTATATTGACAGTGATATATGTAATATCTGTCTATATTGTGGGTCTTGTAAGCTGGGAGAGAGCAAGACAACTCACCACAATAAAGAACTTAGTTTTGTTTAATTCCTCTCAAACATTTCACAGAAATTAAGTTCTGAAAGTACCCATGTGAATAGGAGAGGATCTCTGCATCAGTAAACTTATTATCCATCATTGCCTCTTCGTTGTGAGCTGAGTAGCAAAACAGAGCAAAGACGAATATTATGCCATTCAGAGACACAGCAGACATGACACCAGAGCTTTCACATTGTGGCAACTGTTTGCAGACACCCACAGCATAGAAGATGAAATAGGAAAGGCCACCAAAGGTAAATGTTGAGAGCCAAACCTCAAAGCCTCTCTTGCTAGCTTTCTGGAATTCATCTCCACAAATACAGCCATCAACAACTACTTCAAGATGCGAGGAACTGTGCAGAGTGAGGGCTGCAGCCTGGGAATTGTCCATAGCAGAAAGCAAGGGATTCAAACATGAGCTAGAAGAAAGCTCAACAGGAAAGCCTTGGCAGCCCTTGAGCTAGTGAAATGGGGAGATGCAGGTGGATATGCTATGTTTTGGTAGGCTGGTCCAGGAGAAGTGGTGAGAAGAAAGCATGTATCTTACCACTGTGATTAAATCCGGAATCTGGGTTTCCCTGGACAACACAAAGGAAACACCACATGGTTTTCTTCATTTACTTCTGTAACATGGGCTAGCTGGAAATTTCCTATTAGACTATCAGATGACATAGTGCACTGACCATTAAATATTTAAAAAGAAACGTTCTGATTTTTTGAGTAACTACACTTTCGGCTTTATTTCTGAATCTTTTTTTTTTTTTAATATATAATGTCTTATGCCTGTATTGTTTCTTAAAAGATTTCTTTAGCTGCTATAAACTCTTATATGCCTATAAACAGCTTAAGTTTCTCTTTTATTTAGTTCTGCAAGATAAAATACAGTTGGTGGTTATAAAAATATAGCAAAAGCTTATAGCCAAATTCATTACAATAATAACCATATTTCTTAAATATTATAACTTACCAGTGTCATTATCTCCTCATTTTTCTTCAGGGCTGAATTTGAAATGAAGACGGTTTAATTATTTCTTATATTTTGAATGCATAAAAATTCCTTCCTTTGAACTTAACTTGTTCTAAGAACAACTTTTTTTCTTTTTACTTTCATTTTTTTTACAATCCAGTCACTCCCCCAACCCCTGAGGTCTGCCCTCCCACAGTTCCTCATCCCATTCCTCCTTTCCCTATCTCCAAGAGGATGTTCCTTTCACCACCTGGCCTCCCCACTCCCTGGGGCTTCAAGTCTCTTCTCCCTCCTCACCTGGGCCCTTCTGCTTGTTGACCTTGTACTGTTAGACTCCTCTTCTCCCACTGTGGCCAGACCAGGCAGTCCTCTGCTGTATATGTGTTGGGGACCTCATATAAACTAGTGTATAATGCCTCGTTGGTGGCTCAGTGTCTGAGAGATCTCAGGGGTCTGGGTTAGTTGAGACTGATGGTCTTCCTATGGGGTTGCCCTCCTCCTCAGCTTCTTCCTGTCTTTCCCTCATTCAACCACAGGGGTCCCTGACTCCAATCCAATGGTTGAGTGTAAATAACTGCATCTGTCTCAGTTGCTTGTTGGGCCTCTCTCCTGTCTTATAAGCACACCACAGCATCAGTAATAGTGCCAGGCCTGGGAGCCTCCCCTTAAGATGAATCCCAAGTTAAGTTGTCACTGGACCTCCTATTCCTCTGGCTCTTCTCTGGTTTTGTCCCTGAAGTTCTTTTAGAGAGGATCAATTCTGAGTCAGAGATTTTGTCTGTGGGATAGCAACCTCATTCCTCCACTTGATAGGTGGACTCTACAAGTTCCCCCTCTCCACTGTTGGGCATTTCATTTAAGGTCCCCCACTCCCTTTGAGTCCGGAGAGTCTCTCACCTCCCAAGTCTCTGGTACATTCTAGAGGATCCCCCTACCTCCAACTCTAGGTTACATATTTACATTCATTCTGCTGGCCCTCAGGGCTTCTCTCCTGTCTCCCCTGCCTCCAAATACCTGATCACGTTCCACTTACCCCCTTCCGTTCCCCTCTCCCACCTAAGGTCCTCCCTCCTTTCTGCCTCCCATTATTGTTTTCTTCTCCCTCCTCACCTGGGCCCTTCTGCTTGTTGACCTTGTACTGTGGATTGCATTCTAGGTATTCTGTACTTTTTTTTTTTTTTACTAATATCCACTTATTAGTGAGTAGATACCATGCATGTCCTTTGGGATCTGAGTTAACTCACTCAAGATAATATTTTCTAGTTCTCTCCATTTTCCCACAAAACTCATGATGCCATCATATGTATGTAAATGAATAATATTTTCTGTATTCATTCTTCTGCTGGGGGACATCTAGGTTGTTTCCAGCTTCTGGCTATCACAGATAAGGCTGCTATGAACTAATGGAGCACATGCCCCTGAGGTATGGCAGGGCATCATTTAGCTTTATGCCCAAGAGTGGTATAGCTGGGTCTTCAGGTAGATCTATTTCCAATTTTCTGAGGAACCTCCACATTGATTTCCAGAGTGATTGTACCAGTTTGCAATCCTATCAGCAAGGGAAGAGTAAGAACTACTTTTTATACCCTAAATGTCTAAACACTGAGACAAAATTGAGGGCAAGGGGGTTATTTCTCAGGTTTCTTGTCTCTGCTGACTCAGCTAAATCACATGACTTAACTGATCTGAAAACTGCATTATATATTACAAAATTACTGACCACATCCTAGAAATTCCACCTAAAATCCATAAGAACACATAGCATTGCTACCTAATTTATAAATCTGAGGGTCTTAATGATACATGTGCAGCTTCATGAATACTAGAGAAGCTAGAGTAGTTATAAATGCAAGGAATAATCTCTGAGTAGCTTGAGCTTCTTAGCCATTGTCTCCTTTATTTTATCTGGACCAGAGTTCTCCACCGTCCTTGTTTGATGTCCTGTTCCTTAAAGCCTGGGCATAGGACCATTTCCAGAAGGGAAAAAGCAAAACATTTTGGTAAAGACTCTACAAAGCTGGGCTTAGTTTCATGTTGACAAAAGTTGTGGTCTAAGGATTTGAATTTTATAGAACATACAAAATAGTACTTTTTCATGTGGAAGTTTGAGGAACTCTACTAAGAACAGGACTCATACCTTTCTTGCTCTTTTTCTTAATGGTGTTTTTATGTGTTAAGTGTGGTGGTCTGAATAAGAATGCCCCTCACAAGTTAATATGTTTAAATGCTTAGGGAGTGGCACTATTTGAAAGGATTAGGAAGTGCGGCCTTGTTGGAGGAAGTGTGTCATGAGGGTGGGCTTTGAGGTTTCAAAAGCCTAAGCCAAGCCTAGTGGCTTCTTGCACTCTACAGATCCAGGAATAGAACTCTCAGCTACTTTTCCAGAACCTCTCCCTCTGTGCTGACATGCTTTCTTCCATAATGTCAATGGACTAAGCCCCTGAAACTGTAACCAAGTCCCAGATAAATGCCTTCTTTTATAAGATTTGCCATGGTCTCTTCACAACAATAGAACACTGACAAGGATAGTAATGAGGGAGGGGGACATCTACCCAAACACAAAACCTTCCACCCAAATTTGTCCTGCCTACAAGACGAAGAGAGATAAAGATGGAACAGGGATTGAGGGAATGGCCAACCAATGACTGGCCCAACTTGAGACCATCCATCCCATTGGAGAGAGCCAACCCCTGACATTATTACTGATACTCTGCTATGATTGCAGACAGGATGCAGAGACCCACAGCCAAATATCAGGCAGAGCCAGCGGAGTCTTTTGGAAGAATGGGAGGATAGGACTGAGCGAGCTGGAAAGGTCAAGAACACCACAAGAAGACTTTCAGAGCCAACTAACCTGGGCCCATGGGGGGTTCACAGAGACTGAACCACCAACCAAAGATCAGGCAGGGGTTGGACATAGGCTCCCTACATATTTGTAGCAGATGTGCATCTGGGTCTTCATATGTATTCCCTAAGAATTTAAGCTTGAAGGGTTTGGGGCTGTCTCTGACTCTGTTGCCTGCCTTGGATCCCTTCCCCTGGCTGGACTGCCTTTTCTGGTCTCAATGGGAAAGAATGAGCTTAGTCCTGCTGCAACTTTATGTACCAGGGTGGGCAGCAGGTACCCAAGGCAGGGCTGTCCCTTCTTTGTGAAGAAGAGGGGCACTGTAGGGAGGGATTTATAAGAGGGAGGCTGGGAGGAGAGGAGGAAGGGGGAGCTGTGACTTGGATATAAAATGAATAAATAAATAGGAGAAAAAGAATAACAGGTAAATTGAAAATAGCCAAAATTTTCATCCTTTTGATACATGTAAACTTCTAAGATGTAACTTTTATCTCCTTCCATCAGCAGGTAGACAATGACTTTTTACCTCTTAAGTCAGACTCAGTTTAGTTTGGAAGTGGTGATATGTACTTTGCAAACCCAGGCTCGTAAGAAGACTTGGGTTCCATTGCACCATCTCCTGGAATCAGTGCTGGAACCTGGCAACTGCCTGTTGAAGGGCAGGTTCCAAATAGACTTTGCCTTCTTTAATAACTACTCAAAGCTTCTTGTTTAAGAAGACTGACCATAGTCAATGCTAAGGGGTATATGGAACCCAGGAACTCTCACATGGAGTATGAATTTTGAATGTAAACTTACTGTAGACAAGACAAGAATATGTTATCCTGGGAAACTCCCTAGCTCATAGCCTGGCCTTCGTCCACATTCCACCAGGAACATTTGAACTCACTGAGTGTTCCTCTGGACAACAAGCCTGGTGCTGTTGCCTTCTGGATCCTCAGCTATGATGTAACCAATCCACTTATTTTTCTCATCTTTAAAATTCACTTAATGAAACAAAATGACAGTTCTGACTAAAGATAATTGAACATATAAAGTGATACAGCTGTCCAAGAGAACAGATAACCGTGAGCTTTCCTACTTTTAAGAGTATGCATGAGCCTCTTGAGATGTAAATGGCGTTCATGGTTGTATTTGGCCATCATAAACTTCCAGAACTGTATTTTCAAAGTGGTATTTAAGTTTATGAAAATCACATTATGGCTCAATTTTTTCTTAAATGAAGCATATAGATATTGTTTTAAATATTGTAGTTCTGAATATTAAATTTTCATGGCATAAGTAAAGCAATGTGACAAACAGAAAATGTTTGGGGATTGTTTGCAAAATTAAGTTGTCAAAGTAAGTAACCTATTGGATCAGAGTTAAACTTAACACAATAGGCTACTCCAACATTTTAATTTAACAGACTCTACCAGGCATTTACATGGGCATTTAAATTCTGTCTTACCAACAAACATTACAACCTTGTAATGTTGAGAGAAGTAAGCACCAAATTCAAATGTTAACAACAGTACTACTAATGACAATAAGAGAGAGAACTGGCGAGTTTGAATGCTGTGGTTACTAATTCCAAGTTGAGACTATAAGCACACAATGAAAATATATGCTCACATCCTCTGTATAACACTTTGGAGGTTTTATTTGTTTTGGTTTGTAGCAGTTTGTTTTAATATTTTATGTGAAATACTTCATGCTGGCGAGAGATGACTCTTTCAGTAGGTTGAAACTTCCTCTCACAGATTGTCAGTTTCCAGAAAGAGGAGATGTTTCATTTCTTCCTCTGAGTGACTGAAAGGGAGAGGTTAGGTATCATCAGGTCAGTTGTTCAACAAATTTGCCCAAGATACATTTTTTAGAAGACAACAGGTCATGAATCCACCAAATCATGGGCAAACTGAAAATGAAGATTATTAAAACCAGACCCAGATGTGGATCTTTCTATAAACAATAAAATAGCAAATAAAACTCTGTTAATTTTAATTGAATATCAGCTGTGATACAAAGACTTCTTTTGTTCAGAGACTAAGCTGAGGCTCAGAAATGGATGGGGTAACAATGATAATTAAAAGGACCACATTGTATTGTGTCTGTGATTATGCATGTCAGTGATACTTGCATGTTGTATTGTATGGGTATAAAAATGTTTGCCAATATTTAAGGAATTCCTAAAACCAGTGGGTAGTGTGAAATAGCACAAAACTTGTAATAAGCAAATACCAACACTCACAGGAATGAGTGTACTTCATTAGGGATGGAATAAAAGAAAGCAGGGACCATGGAAGTTCCAGCGCCATAGTTGTGAGCAGAGTGCTCGCACCTCTTCCATCCACAAAGGTCCTTTGATTAGATTCAACGTTAAGTCAGAGGCTACAGCTGACATCAGAATACTATCCTAAACTTTGGAAACTGTCTGTATACGGTGTGCCTGCAGCATACAATGGAAACTGCCTAGTAATTCATCAAGTGAGTATCCCAACTTAGTAACACATAATGTAAAGATGGGATTTGGCTTAGAGATTTCTGTCATTCTGACTTATCACCTTGTAGCAAAGTTAGGGAGAAGGAAGGGACCCCATAAATTCCCAAAGAGCTATTCCCCTGAAGGAATATCAATATTTAAACAAAGAACCTGACATCTCCTAAGTGATGCAACCAGCTAGGCCAAATAGAGATGAGACTTAAAACAGTAAGTTTTCTCTTAGTACTGTTCCAATCACATTGATCAATTAGATACAATGGTTATTTAACAAAAGAAAATTACAAAAGCTAAATAAACTGATAGCAGCTAGCATGTATGTACACAGATGACTCTGCTGTATGGCCTATCCTATGTCTTCATATATTATTAAACTATCGCCATGTTCTATTTCAGCTGGAATGAAGTCATGACTAATAACAACTCTGTGTTCCCAGGCCATGCTTAGAGGCATGGAGGAAGATGCCATTTAGACTTAGCGCTTGCCCTACGGATGTGCAAACCAACAGAATGCATGTACCCATAAGTGGGTGGAATTAGTCAGTCCTCTAAACCATGAATCTAGGGAAGCAGACTGGAGCAACAAAGTGGTTACAGTGAAGTTTGTGAGTGGATGGATGCTTTCCAGACAGAAGGGAAAGAGAAAGTAGCCAAACCCAAGCAGGTAAAGCAGCATAATCAGAGCATTTCAGGGATAATAAGAAGTTCAAAGTCACTATCAACTAACAAAGAAAAATGGCAGAAAGATGTAAAACCAGAAACAATGTGTTAGACTCAGAGCATGCTCTAGAGACAACCTCTTGTGCACTCTGTAGAAGCATCACCTGTCAATAGAAATCTGATGGCCAATGCACTGAGGCAGGGTTAAAGATGGGAAATTTGGCAAAAGGAAAGGAAATCAGGGAAAGTCAAGAGCAGGAGATTTCACCCCTGACTTGGAGGAGACAAGATTACATACTATCTGTTTACATGTTAAATGCCCAAGAATATTAAATCCCAAGTCTAAAAAGAACAGAAAAAGAAGCTTCCAAATACCTAGCTGTATGAAGGCCATGATGGGCACCGTGCTGAGACTGATGTTATAGGCAGAAGAATGTCTCTAACATTTAAGGATAGTTTATCACATATCCAGTGATATAAGATCTGAAAATGAAAGTATGTCTCCATTTTTTAAAGGAAAAGATAATGGGATAAGAAGGTAAAAACAGATATATTAGATGGGGGTCTACCTCTAAGTGCTCAAGTAAAATTGATCATGACTTCTTTAGTGGATAAGATTAAGTCCCTTCAATGTGTGTTCATTCTGGGCCCTGCAACAAGAACTTCAGGACTGTCCATCCTCTGGATATCATCACCATCTCTACTATTCTATGGTGCCCTTAAAGATGTATAAGTATAAAAGCTGCATGAAGCACAAGTCCATACATAAGTGTCAATCTATGACACATGAAGTATGTGTCTACACATGAGGTTCTTAAGCCCTGTACGTTCTATAATCTATGCTAGAATTTAGTTGATGGTGAGGGTAGTTCAGACTAGGCTCCTTGTAAGGGCTTATGGTATTCATTTAAAGAGCCATGTCTACAGCCATGTGTGACCACAGAGATGTTCAGAACTTATACCCCTTTACACAATTACAAGTTATAAACACCCAAATTCATATGTCAGAAAATTCCTCCCAAACATCTCCTTTTAGCTTTGATGCAGCACTTGCTCCTATAATATTCATAACAAGCCACCAATAGACTGTTAAACAGTGTTAATGTGTATATAATATATGTGCGTTAATATATGTATCATATACAACATACTGTCTTGTACATAACCACCCAACTAAGAGGGAAAACATAGGGAATAAAATATTAACATGAATGAATCATAGTGTCACTAAGAAAAGTCACATACAGCCTCCATACCTAAGTCTTATCATCATAACTCAGAATAGTTTGGCCCAGGTAATTTCTGAAAGAGATGGAAGGACAGAGAAGAATGGGAGTTGGGATAACTAAGACTAGGCATGTTTGAAAAATCCATATAGTCATTAATGGCCTAGCGGGGGCTCTAGTTGCCTAGACAAGAACAAGCCAGTCAGCATTCTAGCATGGGGCAGGGAGGGGGTTCATAAGCCCTCACTACTTCTTGAGAAGCTACCAACACTTGGTGGATGCTAAGGAAGAGAGAGTCACTTTTCTTTAGCTATGTAGTTGCTGGTAGGTTGGCCCTGCTCCAGTGGATAGCCTCATACCTGTGGGCAGAACTAACTCAATTCAATGCATGACTTTTAAAAAAAGGAATTGGAGTCAGGATGCAATCCTGGGGGGAATCTTGGAGGAGTTAGAAGACAGAAGTTGGAGTGATTAATCTGTTTGAAATACATTTTATGTGTGTAGGAAATTCTCAAAGGATACAATACACTAATAAAAAGCACAAGAGGATAATGACTGGTTTCAAAACACTAAATTCCTTCTCTCTTTGTTAATTTGAATAAGGAATGTAGTCCCCATTCCAATAGTGGGCCTCTTGCACATGCTTTCTGGAGGGATCATCTCTCAACTCAGAGTTGGCAAGCCAGCATATGGCACTGTGCCAACTGTATGTGAACAGCCAGATTCTGACTGCAGTCACAGTATCTCAATCTGAAGTCTTAATCATTTTCAGTAATTAGCAAGGTCACACTGGTTTTTTATTCTTTATGATTATAAGGTAAACTCGATACTGTCTGATTTGCATAATTATGCTCTGCTTAATTCTCCACTCTGCTGTCAGGTGGCTGAAAGCTGAAGAGTTTGCTAGCTTTGAACCCTGAGTATATAACAAGGGCAGAGATAATGAACTTATCCTTTCTCTGATGAAATAAAACTGAATCGTATCTTCCCAAGAGATTGCAGAGCCTGGCACCTGAACTGTGAATACTGAGAAAACAAGAACAGAGCAAGATTATCCAGGCACATTGCAAAGTGCTTAACACTATGCAACAGAAAAAAAAAATCAGAATCACAAGAATCAGTTACAGGAGACACAGATAGATGCAGATTCGATAATTCATAGAAGCTGCCTCCTGGTTCATTTGTTGGTTTTCTAAGGAATGCAGGGGGCAAAATGATCAGGCAAGAGTGGGCATCAGAGGGAGATGCAAGAAACTGAGAAGAGAAAGACCATGGAGACTCCACTAGAGGAAGAGAGGAACAACTAGAGGATGATGATGTGATTTCTGACCAGCCTTGAGGCCAGGATGAAGGTTTTCCTTCTAATTTAAAATGAGAAAAATAAAAACTATAATTTTAACTCCAGTGACATCCATAGTACTCTACATGGTACAGCAAAAAGATTAACATAGTCATAGTTGAGATTTTTATCAAATAAGAACCAGAGAAAGAAAAAATGGAATAAAGAAGCCAAGCTTATTCACCATGAAATTGTTGTAGAGACTGACTCATATTTTAATTTTAATTTTATTATATCTTACATATTTATTGTAGTGGAGGGCATGTATGCACAACACCACACACATGTGGAAATCAGTTTTCTTTCTTTGTATGTACTTTCTCAAGAAGACTCTCTTCTCCCTCCTTCCTCCATGTGAGTCCCAGGGATTACACTCACATCAGCCTTAATAGCAAGCACATTTATTCATTGTGGTACCTCTTCATCCACAGCTGTGGCACTAAAGAAGGCAAGAAGATATGAAAACATGAAAACAAGAGAGGGCTAAGAATCTATGATCTATAGAAGATTGAAATGTTGTTAAAGCATCGATGAATTTAGATGTACAAATTGGTTGTGTCAGTGTATACATCTCAGTCCATGCAAACTTTCATTCATTAAAAGTGACAAGCTCACAAAAATGACCATAAAGTTATACTATGATTGGGCAAAGACCAAGGACATTATCCTTAAAGGTGAGGAATCAAAGAACCACAAGCCAGTGTGTTGCAATGGTTACATGTATGTTTCTTAAAATCATCACTGGGAAAATAAATGTAAGAATGGCTGTGAATAAAAACATGGAACCTCAAAATTAAAGGGAGATTAGACAAAGGGAAACCTGGCAAGATTTTAAGGCACAGGGAGGAGAGTAGATAGGAAATGGAATGAACTGAAGGGCATTTCCTGAAGGCATGCATCGAGAGGAAAGTCAGCCCCTAAGATCACAACAAGGAAAGTGAGAGATTACAGGAGATGCAGGCTTCTCACAGAGTAACAAGAGACTGGAAATCCAGAGTGTGTGTGCAGCAAGATATAACCATTGTCAGACTAGAAGAACCAGGGGACAATGTCAGAATCTGTGGAGGGATGGCAGAAGGGTGCTGTAGAACACTAAGAAGGCTCTGGAAATTGATATGAAAGATGAGGATACCCTAGAGGCAATAGAGGAAGGAAAAATAGTATCATTAAACTTATGGTTTCTTTTTTTTTTTTTTTTTTTGGTTTTTCGAGACAGGGTTTTTCTCTATAGTCCTGGCTTTCCTGGAACTCACTTTGTAGACCAGGCTGGCCTCGAACTCAGAAATCCACCTGCCTCTGCCTCCCAAGTGCTGGGATTAAAGGCATGCGCCACCATGCCCAGCAAATCTTATGGTTTCAAGACAGGCAACAGAATGATGAGGCTACTGGTGCTCAGGTCAAGGAAAGAACACATGTCTTCAGTTTCCCTGGGTCTTGTTATGGAGGGAATGAGATCTACAGGCACCAGCTTAATCTGTGGGCTCCACTAGTAAGAACAGGAGACACCATATTCAGTGCAGGGACCTTTAGGGAGATGAATCCAAACACCAGAATGCAGTCACCATCCTGAAGTGTTTACATTTCCAGGAGGTCATTTTTGTTCCACTATGTAGGAAAGGCATATTTGCCAAGGCTGATGAGTTCTGACGAAGCCAACTTCCTGTTCCTTTATAGAGGAAAGAGGGATGATGAGCCATTCTAGTTGGTGCCAGCACCAGGTCACATAGGGCATGGAGTCAGCAGAATTCCTATGGTCCTTAGAGAACTCTCCACGCAATCTTAGGATCACTGGTGACTGGTACACAGCATCTGTTCCAATCCAATTGTGATGTGGATGTGACAGAAGGAACAAGGACACCAGAGCCCTTTCTAAGCAGAGGCTCCAGTTCCTTTTGATCAGTTTCTGGTTTACCTTGATTTCAATCAGACCAGAGAGTTCCACAGTCCTCAAAAGAGACACCACCTCCAGGCACTGTAACATGCCCAGGATCTTAAGACAACAGGATCTCAGCATAACAGGAGCTGGGTCACACCATTATTTCAGAGTCTCAGAGGAAGCTTGACTGCCAAAAACTCTGACACAGCCAGAATCTCAGGTTCACAGGAGCCCACAATCAAAGGATCACAGAGAAAGCTGGACTCTGAGAAGTCCTGAATCAACTGGGATTATAGGAAGGACAAGATCCAATCAGATATATTGAAGGCAGTAAGCACTTGAGATAATCAGATGGCAGAAGGCAAGCATAAGAACAGAAGCAACAGAATACAAGGTTACTTTGCATCATCAAAACCAAACTCTCCCACCATAGCAAGTCATAGATACACCATCACACCAGAAAAGCAAGACATGGATCTAAAGTCACTTCTCATGATAATGATGGAGGACTTTAAGAAAGAAATATAGGAAAACACAGGTAAATAGCTAGAAGCATTTAAAGAGGAAACACAAAAATCCCTTAGAGAGTTACAGGAAAACACTACCAAACGGGAGATGTAATTGAACAAAACCATCCTAGACATAAAAAGGGGGGTAGAAACAATAAAGAAAGGCAACTCTGGAGGCAACTCTGGAGATAGAAGCCCTAGGAAAGAAATCAGGAACAGAATACAAGAGATGGAAGGGAGAATCTCAGGTGTAAAAGATTCCATGGGGCCGGGCGTGGTGGCACATGCCTTTAATCCCAGCACTTGGGAGGCAGAGGCAGGCGGATTTCTGAGTTCGAGGCCAGCCTGGTCTACAAAGTGAGTTCCAGGACAGCCAGGACTAAGCAGAGAAACCCTGTCTAGAAAAACAAAAAACAAAAAACAAAACAAAACAAAAGATTCCATGGGGAAATGGACACAGCAATCAAAGAAAATGCAAAATGCAAACAGATCCTAACTCAAAACATCCAGGAAAGCCAGGACACAATAAGAAGATCAAACCTAAGGATAATAGGAGTAAATGAGAGTGAAGATTTTCAACTTAAAGGGCTAGCAAATATCGTCAACAAAATTATAGAAGAAAACTTCCCGAACCTAAAGAAAGAGATGCGCATGAACATACTAGAAGCCTACAGAACTCCATATAGACTGGACCAGAAAAGAAATTCCTCCTGACACATAATAATCAGAACAACAAATGCACTAAATAAAGACAGAATATTAAAAGCAGTAAGGGAAAAGGGTCAAGTAACATATAAAGGCAGGTCTAATAGAATTACTCTAGACTTCTCACCAGAGACTATGAAAGTTAGAAGATCCTGGACAGATGTTATATAGACACTAAGAGAACACAAACACCAGTCCAGGCAACTATACCCAGCAAAACTCTCAATTAACATAGATGGAAAAAAACAAAGTATTCCATGAAAAAACAAAATTAACACAGTATCTTTCCACGAATCCAGCCCTTCAAAGGATAATAACTGGAAAACACCAATACAAGGATGGAAACTACATCCTAGAAAAAGCAAGAAGGTAATACTTCAATAATACTAAAAAAAGACAGCCACAAGAACAGACTCCCAACTCTAACAACAAAAATAACTGGATGCAACAATTACTTTTCCTTACTATCTCTTAATATGAATGGTCTCAATTCCCCAATAAAAAGACAAAGGCTAATAGACTGGCTAAACAGACAGGACACAACACTTTCCTGCTTACAGGAAACCCATCTCAGGGAAAAAGACAGACACTACCTCAGAGTGAAAAGCTTGAAAACAATTTTCCAAGCAAACGGTCCGAAGAAACAAGCTGGAGTAGCCATTCTAATATTGAATAAAATCTACTTCCAACCCAAAGTTATCAAAAAAGGCAAGAAGGGGCACTTCATACCCATCAAAGGTAAAAATCAGCCAAGATGAACTCTCAATTCTGAATATTTATGCTCAAATTGCAAGGACAGCCACATTCATGAAAGAAACTTTAGTAAACCTCAAAGAACACATTGCACCTCACACAATAATAGTGGGAGACTTCAACACTCTCATCAATGGACAGATCCTGGAAACAGAAATTAAACAGAGACACAGTGAAACTAACAGAAGTTATGAAACAAATAGATTTAATAGATATCTACAGAACATTTTATCCTAAAACAAAAGAATATAACTTTTTCTCAACACCTCATGGTACTTTCTCCAAAATTGACCATATAATTGGTCACAAAACAGGCCTCAACAGATACAAAAATATTGAAATTATCTCATGCATCCTATCAGATCACCATGGACTAAGGCTGATCTTCAATAACAACATAAATAATAAGAAGCCAAAATTCACATGGAAACTGAACAACAATCTACTCAAAGATAGCTTGGTCAAGGAAGATATAAAGAAATTAAAGACTTTTTAGAGTTTAATGAAGATGAAGCCACAACATACCCAAACTTATGGAACAAAAAGAAAGCAGTTTTAAGAGGAAAAATGATAGCTCTGAGTACCTCCAAAAAGAAACTAAAGAGAGCATACATTAGCAGCTTGACAGCACACCTAAGAGCTCTAGAACAAAAGGAAGCAGATTCACCCAAGAGGAATAGAAGGCAGGAAATAATCAAATTCAGGGCCAAAATCAACCAAGTACAAACAAAAAGAATTATTCAAAGAATCAACCAAACCAGGAGCTGGTTCTTTGAGAAAATCAACAAGATAGATAAACCCTTAGCAAGACTCACTAGAGGGCACAGGGAAAGCATCCTAATATACAAAATCAGAAATGAAAAAGGAGACATAACAACATCCTGAGGAAATCCAAAACACCATCAGATCCTTCTACAAAAGGCTATACTCAACAAAACTGGAAAACCTGGAGGAAATGGACAAATTTCTAGACAGGTACCAGGTATCAAACTTATAGCAGGATCAGAATAATGACCTAAACAGTCCTATATCCCCTTAAGAAATAGAAGCAGTCATTAATAGTCTCCCAATCAAAAAAAGCCCAGGACCAGATGGGTTTAGTGCAGAGTTCTATCAGACTCTCAAAGAAGACCTATTTCCAGTTCACCTCAAAATATTCCACAAAATAGAAACAGAAGGTTCTCTACCCAATTCATTCTATGAAGCCACAATTACTCTGATACCTAAACCCCATAAAGATGAAACAAAGATAGAGAACTTCAGAACAATTTCCTATATGAATATCAATGCAAAAATACTCCACAAAATCCTTGCAAACAGAATCCAAGAACACATCAAAACAATCATCCATCATGACCAAGTAGACTTTATTCCAGAGATGCAGGGATGGTTTAAGATACAGAAATCCATCAATGTAATCCACTATATGAACAAACTCAAAGACAAAAATCATATGATCCTCTCCTTAGATGCTGAGAAAGCATTTGACAAAATCCAACACCCATTCATGATAAAAGTCATGGAAAGATCAGGAATTCAAGGCCCATACATAAACATAATAAAATCAATCTATAGCAAACCAGTAGCCAGCATCAAAGTAAATGGAGAGAAGTTGGAAGCAATCCCACTAAAATCAGGGACAAGACAAGGCTTCCCACTTTCTCCCTACCAATTTAATATAGTACTTGAAGTCCTATCCAGAGCAATTTGACAACAAAAGGAGATCACGGGATACAAATTGGAAATGAAGAAGTCAAAACATCACTATTTGTAGATGATATGGTATTATATATAAATGACCCTAAAAAGTCTACCAGAGAACTCCTAAACCTGATAAACAGCTTCAGTGAAGTAGCTGGATATAAAATTAAATCAAATCAATGACCTTTCTCTACACAAAGAATAAACGGTCTGAGAAAGAAATTAGGGAAACAACACCCTTCACAATTGTCACAAAAAATATAAAATACCTTGGTGTGACTCTAACTAAGGAAGTGAAATATCTGTATGATAAGAACTTCAAGTCTCTGAGGAAAGAAATCAAAGATCTCAGAAGATGGAAAGATCTCCCATGCTCATGGCTTGGCATCAATCAATATAGTAAAAATGACTATCTTGTACAAAGCAATCTACACATTCAATGCAATCCCCATCAAAATTTCAACTCAATTCTTCAACCAATTAAAAAGGGTAATTTGCAAATTCATCTGGAATAATAAAAAACTTAGGACAGCAAAAACTCTTCTCAATGATAAGAGAATCTCTGGTGGAATCACCATGCCTTACCTAAAGCTGTACTACAGAGAAATTGTGATAAAAACTGCATAATACTGGTATAGTGACAGACAGGTAGACCAATGGAATAGAATTGAAGACCCAGAAATGAACCCACACACCTATGGTCACTTGATCTTTGACAAGGGAGATAAAACCATCCAGTAGAAATAAGACAGCATTTTCAACAAATGGTGCTGGCACAATTGGTAATTATCATGTAGAAGAATGCGAATTGATCCATTCTTATCTTCTGTACTAAGGTCAAATCTAAGTGGATCAAGGAACTCCACATAAAAGCAGAGACACTGAAACTTATAGAGGAGAATGTAGGGAAAAGCCTTGAAGATATGGGCAGAGGGGAAATTTTTCTGAATGGAACAGCAATGGCTTGTGCTGTAAGATTGAGAATTGACAAATGGAGCCTCATAAAATTGCAAAGCTTCTGTACAGCAAAAGACACAATCAATAAGACAAAAAGGCCACCAACAGATTGGGAAAGGATCTTTACCAATCCAAAATCAGAGAGGGGACTAATATCCAATATATATAAAGAACTCAAGAAGATGACTCCAGAAAACCAAATAACCCCATTACAACATGGGGTACAGAGCTAAACAAAGAATTCTTAACTGAGGAATAGTGAATAGCTGAGAAGCACCTGAAAAAATGTTCAACATCCTTAATCATCAGGGAAATGCAAATCAAAACAACCCTGAAAATCTACCTCACACCAGTCAGAAAGCCTAAGATCAAAAACTCAGGTGACAGCAGTTTCTGGCAAGGATGTGGAGAAAGAGGAACACTTGTCCGTTGTTGGTGGGATTGAAAGTTTGTACAACCACTCTGAAAATCAGTCTTGTTGCTCCTCAGAATATTGGACATAGTACTACCGGAGGATCCAGCAATACCTCTCCAGAAGATGTTCCAACTGGTAATAAGCAGCCTTATTTATAATAGCCAGAAGCTGGAAAGAACCCAGATGTCCCTCAACAGAGGAATGGATATAGAAAATGCGGTACATTTACACAATGGAGTACTACTCAGCAATTAAAAACAATGAATTTATGAATTCTTGGGCAAATGGATGGATCTGGAAGGTATCATCCTGAATGATGTAACCCAATCACAAAAGAACTCACATGATATGCATTCACTGATAAGTGGATATTAGCCCCAAAACTTAGAATATCCAAGATACAATTTGCAAAACACATGAAACCCAAGAAGAACGAAGACCAAAGTATGGACACTTCACCCCCTATTAGAATTGAGAACAAAACACCCATGTAAGGAGTTATAGAGACAAAGTTTGGATTGAGGCGAAAGGATGGACCATCCAGAGACTTCCCCACCCGGGGATCGATCCCATAATCAGCCACCAAACACAGACACTATTGAATACACCAGCAAGATTTTGGTGAAAGGACCCTGAAATAGCTGTCTCCTGTGAGGCTATGCCAGTGCCTGGAAAATAAAGAAGTGGATGCTCATAGTCATCTATAGGATGGAACACAGGGGTCCCAATGGAGGAGCTAGAGAAAGTACCACAGGACCTGAAGGGGACTGCAACCCTATAGGTGGAACAACCATATGAACCAACCAGTAACCCCAGAACTTGTGTCTCTAGCTACATATGTAGCAGCAGATGGCCTAGTCAGCTCTCATTGGGAAGAGAGGCCCCTTGGTCTTGCAAACTTTATATGCTCCCATACAGGGATACACCAGGGCCAAGAAGTGGGAGTGGGTGGGTAGGGGAACAGGGTGGGGAGGGAATAGGAAAATTTCGGGATAGCATTTGAAATGTAAATGAAGTAAATACCTAATAAAAATTTGGGAAAAAAAAGGCGGAGGATGATTATTGTTTATTTTCCTTTCCCTCTTTTTTAAAAAAGTTCAGGTAGTGGTTGTTTCATAGATATCAAATTGTGGTTTTTCTCTCCCAGAGCATATTATCACTACTTTTGTTCTTTCTTCTTCAGATGTTGCTTGTCTTTCTTTAAAATACATCTCTCCCTTTACTTTGTGTATGAACCAGGCAACTAAAATATCTGTAACATGTAAGGAGAACTTCCTGACTTCAGAACCTAGCTCAGGTAATGGCTTAGATGTTTCTCTGGGTTTCTGCCAAAATTAAGCCCAACTTTCTGTCTCTAGTTATCACTATCTATGATATTCATATATATGGCTAATCATCTGTGAATCTAATCATTTTTATCTCTCTATTTCTCTTTCTGAATATGTTGACACAGGTATCGACAGACACAGATATTGATAGCTATAAGTAATTAATATTTTCTGTTTTTATCTTCATTGACATAACTATTCATGTCTGAGGGAAACTAAAAATGTGCATTGATTATACTTAAGTTATTAGCATATCTATCACTTCAGACATTATTTCTTTCTGATGACAAAATTCATCAAAATCTTGTCTGTTAGGTATTTTCAAATGCACTATGTGTTATTGCTGACTATAGCAACTCGACTGTGTCATGAGCTGCCACTAGTTCCTCAGCTCAGGTAGGCTGCATGACCTCTCCTCCACCCTTGCTGAGATTCTGACTGGCTTGTGCTTGCATAGGTAACCACAGCTCCCATGAGTTGCTGTGTGCAACAGCAATGTTATATCCAGCACTCGGCATTTTATGGCAGCCGTCACATACAGCAGTGTAACTGCTGGCTTCTCATCCACACTATTTCCAGACACAAGGACTCTGAGAATATATAAAATGAATAATTCAATGCCTTGGTCGATAACTTAGGGTTGTTCCCTGACTACCTCATAACTTAAATAACCCTTTCAACTCTTCTATGTCTTCCACACAGTTGGTTACTTCTCCTCAGTTTTATGTGACCATCTTCTTCTGTGTCTGGGTGAATCTCTGTTTATTCTATTCTATGAATGCCATATGGCTTTTCTTTTTTTTAGTTTCATGAGTCTGTCTCCTCCAGTGTTCTGGGCAAATCACCTGCATCTGACTCTTTCCCAGAATCAAACAATCTCTCTCTCTCTCTCTCTCTCTCTCTCTCTCTCTCTCTCTCTCTCTCTCTCTCTGCCAAAACTCCCATTTATTTCCTACATCAGCTCATTGGTCATAGGCTTTTTTATTGATGTTTCCATACAGTTCACAATCGATGTCCTCTACACATCAGCTCAATTTTTCTGCCCCTTCTTCCTCACTTCCTCAGTGTTTCCTGAGCCTTGGAAGAGGCTAACACAGATGACTATCCACAGCTAAACACTCATAGTTACTAAACTCAGACCCACTCTAGGTAATTTTCCTCCACTGCCCAGCTGCCCCACCCACTTTTAATCCTCTTACTTTCTTTGAATTGTCAATTTATTCAGAGAAAACTCTTCAATATCCATTTCATGTCTTTTTTATTTCTTGTAGTTTGAATTACATAGAGAGGGAGTGTGTAGCCAGTAAGAGGCAAAGAAGGTGGTTGCCTAAGAGCTCAAATGAGAAAAACTGTCATAAAAAAAGGTCTAAGAGCATCTGGAGAGCCACAGTTAACGCCCCCCCCCCCCAGTCTTCACCCCATTCTTTGCTGCAGTCTTCAGGTTCCTAGAGCTTTCCAGTTCCTCCGCCCTTTAGAGTTCTGCCCCATAAGGCTCTTTTCCACATGTTGCTCTCTTTGCAGGCCCAAGAGTTCAGCTAACTTAGTTGCTGGTTCTCTTACAATAGATGTATCTCCTTCTCAATCTCTGAGATTATTGGCCTTTCTCCTTTGCTCTTTTTGTGATAGTTCATTTCTTTTTCTTTCAGGTTCCATTACTGTCATGGGATACTTGCATGAGACAAAGATCTGAATATACAAATGTTACCTGCAGTTCTGCAGTGCTCTGAATGTTATGCCAGGACCCTCACCCAGACTCCTAAAGAAGGAAGCATGACCTTGAGTCTATGTCCATATAACCAACAGCAGTTCTGTTGCTACTACACTGAAGCCAAACAAAAAAATTAGACAATTGCAAGAATTATTCCCTCTTCTCAAAAGAGAACTGACATATAGATGTAATTGTGCACACACACACACACACACACACACACACACACACATGTCATTCATATTTAATTCTAAGTGACAAATGCCACCAATGGGCATTTTAGTCTGCAAGCTAAGCCTCATATAAGCTCAATTAGCAAGATCCCTAACTGCAGAATCACACAACATGCCTGGCTTTCAAGATCATCCTCTTAAATGGCACCCTGATCCTCCTGATCATGTCTAATTATCCTTCGTAGACTAATATAGTTTTCCGGTATTAAAATTTAATGGATTTTTCTTAAAACATGATTATACTTTCTGTTATAAGTTTGTTATGCAAATATTAATCCTTACAATGTACTAGGCAAAGGCATCATAAACGATTTCAAACTTTCTATGTACTTCAAACATAAAATCTTATAAGGCCAATCAGTTTTAGATATTTTACTCAGGCACTCATCCATCAGGCACTCATCCATCTATGGTGACAACCATGTATGGTGGACTCAAAGGGAGAAAATGCCCAGGGTCAAAATCATGAAAATGCATATTTATCCTGTGCATGAGCTTTACGCCCAGGTATACTGCCCTCCTTCCACCTCAGAGTGAAGGATCATGAAAAAAATATAATATAATGAAAAACACTCTGGTTCTCAATACTGTGAACGTTTTAAAACCCATGTCAGTATGTGACACATCTGCAAATGCATTTCCTAATGGAGGCAAGACAAATGTGGTGCCACAACTGAGCAAATGAGAATTCAGAATCCTTGGAAGAAGGGGCCATTTCTCTTCCCACAAATTGGATTTGCATGCTTATGTACTCCATCAGTGCCCCCCCCCATTAAATTCGCCACATCCTAAATGGCATTAGAAAAACAAATTCTCTCCTTCTAATGAGTATTTCATTTGTTTCTTCTTGGTTTTCCTGCTAAAACACTTTGTCATCGGCAAGGGTATCACATTTGTACTTTAAAATAAATTTGAACTGAAACTCCAAAACAAAAGAGGATGGCAAGTGCCTGGCAAGGTAAATAATTTGATAAGACATAGAAGTAATGAGATTTCATCCAGTATTCAGCGAAGCTTGAAGATTTAATTCTGCTAAGAATAACAAGAGAAAGAAAAATGGGCACCCAATGTTTTTTAATTGCAAGATTAATCCTCACTAGAAAGAAAAACAAGAGAGTTTACTGATGAAAACTTTCTTGTTGGCAGCCAGTGATGTTGATATTTTCACAGTATTAACTGGAAGATGAATTATTATCTGTTTGTGTGTTGCTTCTTCCTTTTTTTTTTTTTTTTTTTTTTTTTTTTGGTTTTTCGAGACAGGGTTTCTCTGTATAGCCCTGGCTGTCCTGGAACTCACTTTTAGACCAGGCTGGCCTTGAACTCAGAAATCCACCTGCCTCTGCCTCCTGAGTGCTGGGATTAAAGGCGTGCGCCACCACGCCCGGCTGTGTGTTGCTTCTTAGCTTCATTTTCCATGTGTGAAGAATGGGAAACGGGATCACATCAGATGTGACGAGGCTCCGACATCAGCTGCTTTCATCCTATATCCCAGCTCCATCATCCTGACCCTTCTGTTTAAGCACAGCCAAGAAGAAAAATCCCCTGTGATGTCATCATGACGTCACCATGACATCCATGTATGGCCTGTGTTTTTCATTTATTTTTTCATTCATTTTGAGCTTGTCAGAAAACTATATGAATTTCTTTCAAAAGGGCACTAGGGAAAATAATACTTCACTAACATCAGGTAACACATTGGTGCAAAACACTTTACCATTTTGATTTGATTACATGCTCAAAATTACCACATTGGGAATATGTATCTGCTCCAATCTAGCTTCTGGAATTGTGAAGAGGCAAAAAGGAAAAGCAGCTTGCCAAATGTCATGTGCTGACAGGGTCATTCTGAGTATTCATTACTAATACAGATTTACATTAAACAGCAAAACCATCATTCTCAGTAGACCCCACCAGCTTAACATTAACTAATAGAGAGCTTATAAAAACAGCAGCTTCAGTCAGTACTTTTTTGTTCTCTTAGGATGACAAAATGTTAGGAATTTGGGGAACTTAATTAGGAATGAATTGGCTACATGTGGGCTAAATCACAACTTCTCTATAGGACCAATGATATAGCCTGAAAGAAGGTAGTGATACTTGGACCTTGAAGAAGATTAATTCGGCCCACCTTACATTTTAGGTCTATAAAGCTTCAAGGCCAAAGACCAGAAAGTGTCTTTAATCCTGACTGAACACTCTACTTAGCTTAAAGTGTACCAGAGTAGTGTATTACTTGACTTAGCATTGACTATACTGCCTAGGGCATGGATAAACATGGTAAACTCTCTTGTTGCAAGTGAATTTAATAGTAAGACTTGTTCTGTAGTGAAACACCTATGAATCCAAGCTGTTAAATGTCTTCATGGACAGCTCTTTTCTGAACTGATCTCAATCTGTGGCATCACTAGGGCAGAGAGAGAGAGAGAGAGAGAGAGAGGGAGAGAGAGAGAGAGAGAGAGAGATCCTCCCAAACAGAATGTTTTAATATGACACAAAATGAAATAGCAACATCAACAACAAAATATGGATTTAAAATCAGTATTCCTTAATCAATCGAGGCTAATCAGATGAAGATGGCAGTCTTCAGTTTTACTCCCTGTCGTTTCCCCTCTTTTTTTCATCTTTGAAGTTGGCTATGTTAAAATGCTGTGTGAGAAACAATGGAAAACGCTATATGATTTTTTTTAAAAAAGAAAATGAATCTGATGTTTAGCACTTAAGAGCCACATCTAAAAATAACAGTGGGTTTGGGAGTGTAGTTAGTATGTTCCTTGTTCTATAACAGCTTATATCATTTCATCACTTTTATCCCTTTGAAACCTGCTGTCGATCATTGTCTATAATATCCCCCTCAACTGAAGAATGAATACAAGAAATGTGGCAAATTGACACAATGAAATACTATCCAGCTATTAAAACAAGGGCATCATGAATTTTCCAGGCAAATGGCTGAAACTAGAAAATATCATCCTGGGTGAGGAAACCCAAACCCAAAAGGACATGCTTGGTATGTAGTCATTCATAAGTGGATATTAGCTATAAAGTACAGGACACCCACTATACACTCTACAGACCCAGAAGGGGAAGGCTCAATTGAGGATACGGGGGAGTAAAATAGTGATAGGAGGAGGATGGAGGAAGAGACCTAGGTGAGAAAGAGGGTAGGGAGAGGAATAGGCATGGGTTCAGGATCCCGTATGGGGAAGAACAGGAGAGAGGGCCAGAGGGGCAGAAGAATTCATGGAAATCTTCAGCTTGTGGGAGTGAGGGACAGAGGAGCATCTCTAGAATGTGTCAAAGACCTGGGATTGGGGGGTGTGTTCCAGGAGTCAATATGGGTAGCCTTAGCTGATACTCATAATCATGGAGATATGGAACATGAAGAGGCTATTTCTTATAGCCAGGTAGGACCCCCAATAAAGAAATAAGTACACCAACCCACCCACAAAATTTTTGACCCAAAATTTGTCCTGTCTACAAGAAATTAAGTGACAAAGATGAAGTAGAGACTAAGAAAATGGCCAATCAATAATGGCCCAACTTGAGAGCCATCCCATAGGCAAGCACCATTCCCTGACCCTACTAATGATACTCCTCCGTTATGCTTGCAGACAGAAGCCTAGCATAACTGTCCTCTGAGAGGGTCTACCCAGCAACTGACTGAAACAGATGTAGAGACCCACAGAAAAACATTAAAGCTTGGGGACTCTTATGGAAGAGTTGAAGGTAAGATTGAGGGCCCTGGGGAGATTGAAACTCTACAGGAAGAGCAACAGAGTCAACTACCCTGGACCCTTGGGGTTCTCAGAGACTGAGCCACCAACCAAAGAGCATACACAGGCTGTATCAAGGACCCCTCACCCTCATATGTAGCAGATGTGCAGCTTGGTCTTCATGTGGGTCCCCTAACAACTGAGATAGGAGCTGTCCTTAAAGCTGTTGCATGTCAGTGAAATCCTTTCCCCTAACTCTGCTGCCCCATCTGGCCTCAGTGGGAGAGGATGTGCCTAGCCCTCCAGTGACTTGATGTTACAAGGTTAGGGGATACCCCAGATGGGCCTTCACCCTTTCAGAGGAGAAGGAGAGGGGAATATGGGAAGAGGAACTGTGGGAGAAAAAACCAAGAAGGGGACGGCAAACAGGATATAAAGTGAATAAAATAATTAACGGGAAAAAAGGAAAAGAAAATTGATTTTAAAACAAACAAATAAAAAAAAAGATGGATTAAGGGTATGGCTGAAGATCTAGACCACATGGAAAAGACTTGTATATAAGCAACTTATGTACCAAGTGTAAGAGAAAGCATACTGTACCCTTCCAAAAGAAAGTGATTCGATTAAAATGCAAAGCCAGCAAGAAGCTATGGAGGCCGCAAGCAGTGAGTGGTTCCCATGGTAGAAACCAAGCAGTGTAACAGGTCAACCTGAATGCGGGTGGCCCCTGTCATCAGCACCTCTCTGTTGGCTGAAACAACTCCTCTCATTTACAAGGATAATGAAACAGATCAAATTGATCATATACACTATTAGGAGCTAGTACGCTAGCTGACAATGTACTGCCACCTTTTTCTTACCAGACTCATTCTATTAAAATCATAGCAGATAGCAGAGCAAAACTGTGTCTTGGAAAAAAAATGGGGGGGGGGTCGAGACAGGGTTTCTCTGTATAGACCTGACTGTCCTGCAACTCACTTTGTAGACCAGGCTGGCCTCGAACTCAGAAATCCACCTGCTTCTGCCTCCCAAGTGCTGGGATTAAAGGCATGCACCACCACCACCTGACATCTTGGCAAATTTGTAAGTACACTTGGTCCCCAATTGTCTCAATTTCCAAGGAGAAGTATGCAGTCTCCAAGAAGAAACCTGTGTGCTCAGGCAATGCAGATGTGGACATGGGTCTCTCAGTACCTTGTGATTAACTAAAGAAGCATAATTAGCCTAATTGGGAATATCATCTTGCCTTTCTTTGTCACTCTGGCTCAAGAACAGATGAAAAGGTGAATGTCAAAAAGACCGAGATTTCATTAGGGTCCATCACATCCCCCACAAAATACTTTGAAAAGGGGAAGCAAGAGAGATGAGGCAGCATTGGTACAAATAAGCACTCTTGTCCTCGCTGCTTGTTAAATGATTTGGAGATGAGAGAATTCTCCATCCCAGCAAGCCAGCAAAGGCACATGAAAACCGAGATATTTCACAACCGTAACAAGAATGTTGTGTCATTTGCCACCTCCACATTCAAAATACCTAAAAGATATTGGGTTGCCATTGGAAGGCAATTACCATGGGCTCTGAGAGATTTATCTTATTTAATTTTGGTTTGGTTTGTCTCTTTACCATCACTGAGTAAAATAAGATTCAACATCTCATTTTGCACATGAAAGAAACAAAAAGATTGAGATTAATAAAAATACTTTTGCATATAGGCAAGCCATTGGTGACTGATGGCCTCTGATTCTGACCATAGATGTCTGAGCAAACTTGTTTGCCTACTCTGCTGTCTTCTCTAGCCAGCCTGTTCATTACACAATACAGTATTAACCCTCTGGCCACTCTAAAGGCCTTTTGAGTTTTTCAAGCAAGTTTGGGCTAACCCTTGTGCACCTGCAGAGATGGCTATCTGAATTTCTAGGTCAGACATAATGACACCCTTTTTTCCCACATAGGAATAACAGTTGAAACAATCAAGTTATCTTCTAAGCACAACAAATATCCGTGGGCCTATGGAGGCAAGATGGCCTCTGTGAACAATGTCCAGATCTCTTAGATTTGTGAAATATAGACTGTAGGAAGAATGTAAGCTATAAAAATAACAAAATCACCACAAATCAAATAAATGTCCTTGCTGCTTTCCACAGTGTAATGTTCACTCTTAAACTGTCTTCATTTCTATCAAAAACTCAGGCAATGACTTCCTCAGATATTACCAAGACAGACAGCCTGGCCTTTTGAAGAAGTAATTCTCCTTATTCACATCTTAAAGAGACTGGACTCCACACATTTGTGTTATTTGCTGTGGGAAGCGAGCACGGCCACATGGGCCAAAGATGGCACCCTGGCTCTATGCCAAGCCTCATGACCTTGCTTGTTTATCCCAGTCTTAGTCATGCGCAGTAAAAGCAGCACATGTAACTCATTGGAGAGATAGTGCAATGTCTCACCATACCATTCTATCAACCAATCCTGCATGCTGCCTTGGACATGTGTGTCTATGATTGGGTGGTGTGAGGTGACATGAGTGAATGGAAGAGGATAAATTGGGGGCAGTCCGAGAATAAAGCGGAAGCTGTGGAAAGCTGTGTGAGACCTGCTTTGGAGTCCATGTCATTTATTCCCACTCTCTGCTGGTCAGAGACATGGGCCTGCAACATTTGGTGCTGAAACTCAGGAAGATGAGAATGAGCAGGAACTAGAGTGGGACCGAGAACTTGAGCGGCGAGAGAGGGGGTGCTGCTGGTCTGAAGGGAAGACACTGCGAGAGCAGCCGGAGAAGCGGAAGCAGAAGTCCTTGCCGTCAGAAGTAAGGGGACTCAAGAAGCAGCAAAAAGGTCTGCAGTAAGTAGCAGGGAAAGATATTTTTAAATGAGAAAAGTTCCCAGTAAAGGGACAAAGCAGGAAAGTTCCCGGAATTGGGATGGAGTTAGGTTCCCGGAAAGGGACGAGGCAGATTAAGGCTCCCAGAAAGGGACAAGAAAGCAAAGGACAAGGCAGATTAAAGTGCAGCAGTGCAGACACCCACTCAGTGGCCCACAATGCAGCAGCAGATTCCTCGACATCTCCATCTGAGGGCAACCCCAGTAAGTTAAGTGGTACCTTTGAAGTTGAATTTAGGATGACAGGTGATTTTGATAATAAACAAGCAGAAGCCATAATTACTAATGACGAATGGGCAGTGATGTGTACAGGTGATTTTGATAATCATTACCCCTATAGTCCCTGGATTCAGTTTGTTTTATCCTACTTCCAGTACCCCTTAGTGTGGATGCTATGGTTTTCCCTAGGATTTTTGGAACCAATGAATCTTTGCAATTGCCATCCACAGTCATAGAAAAGGAATGTTTTGTTTAATGTGTCTTTGAAGGGTAGCTTTTGTTCTTCAATAAAAAGAGCCCATGTGGGATGCATACGATTGTTTCTTTGGTATCTGGATGGAGTCCTGTGGCTTATTCCAAATATGGGCATCCCACTAATAAATCAGCACCTCCTTAACCTAGGTGGACAGCTCAATGAAGAGCTGAAAGAGAGTGGCCGTTCACCTGGACAGGATGCTAAGATAGTCAGGCTAATAATGATTAATATCTATAGCCTTTTGGGATACTTATCAGAATCCTCATCAGCTGGTTACCCCAGACACCTTTAATATCTGGCTGCTGTGTGGAAATAGATGGCGGTTATATTGCAGCCATGGCTAGGGTTTGTATAACTTCTATGCAGTCTCATAATCTCTAATATACAGCCAATTTGTCTCACAAGCTTGAAAAGTGCTGCTGAGGAATTGGAGTCGTGATTTTGACAAAGGGCATCAATCACCACCATGAATAATACCCGAGTCAACGTTGCCGTAGTGCAACAGTGGTCAGAGATGGCTTGTAGAACCTCCAGCATAATAAAGAACTGGGGTGGGATGGCATTCTGGGCATTCTTTTGATTGGTGTGTGTGTGTAGGAATGATTTGGTGGATGGTGTGCATGCAAAGGCAAGCTAAGGCAGACCAAAGTGTGCTGATACAAGCTATGGCATCTATAGAAACTGTAGGCTCACCTCAAATTTGGCTCAGTATGCTGGACCGTTAATCAGAGACGGGAAAGATTCTGATGGAAACCCTACCAACCTATGCTCAACCATTAATCAACGACTGGTAAGATTCTGCAAAGGTCCCACCAACCTAAGACAAGAGGCCTGTGCCATAAAAGCTGCATGGGTCTTAATGACTGGTAAGGGGGAACCCCTTGTCAGGACAACCTAAGGCAGATGCGGTCCTGGAGGTAAGAAGGGTGTTCCAATCAGGACAGCCTAAGACAGATGTGGTCCCGGAACTTTTATTTAAACAAAAAGGGGGAGATGTGGGGAGCGGGCATGGCCGCATGGGCCAAAGATGGCGCCCTGGCTCTATGCCAAGCCCCGTGACTCATTGGAGAAATAGTGCAGTGTCTCACAATACCATTCTATCAGTCTATCCTGCATGCTGCCTTGGACGGGTGCATCTATAATTGAGGTGACTTGAATGAATGGAAGAGGATAAATTGGGGGCAGTCCAAGAATAAAGTGGAAGCTGTGGAAAGCTGTGTGAGACCTGCTATGGAGTCCTTGTCATTTATTCCCACACTCTGCTGGTAAGAGACATGGGCCTGCGAAAATTTGCTTCTTGTCTTTAAGGATAATTTTTTTTTCCAAATTTTTTTATTAGATATTTTCTTCATTTACATTTCAAAAGCTATCCTGAAAGTCACCTATACCCTCCCCCCCAACCTGCTCCCCTACCAAACTACTCCTGCTGCTTGGGCCTGGCAATCCCCTGTACTGGGGCTTATAATCTTTGCAAGACCAAGGGCCTCTGCTCCCATTGATGGCCGAATAGGCCATCCTCTGCTACATATGCAACTAGAGACACAGCTCTAGAGGGTTCTGCTTAGTTCATATTGTTGTTCCTCCTATCAGGTAGCAGACCCCTTCAGCTCCTTGGGTACTTTCTATAGCTTCTCCATTGGGGGCTCTGTGTTCTATCCAATAGATGACTGTGAGCATCCACTTCTGTATTTGCCAGGCACTGGCATAGCCCCACAAGAGATAGCTATATCAGGGTTCTGTCAATAAAATCTTGCTGGCATATGCAATAGTGTCTGGGTTTCGTGGCTGTTTATGGGATGGATCCCTGGATGGGGTAGTCTCTGTGGATAGTCCTTCCTTATGTCTCAGCTACAAACTTTGTCTCTGTAACTCCTTCCATGGGTGTTTTCTTCCCCATTCTAAGAAGGAACGAAGTATCCACACTTTAGTCTTCCTTATTCTTGAGTTTCATGTGTTTTGCAAATTGTATCTTAGATATTCTAAGTTTCTGGGCTAATATCCACTTATCAGTGAGTGCATATCATGTGTGTTTGTTTGTGATTGGGTTACCTCATTCAGGATGACATCCTCCAGATGCATCCATTTGCCTAAGAATTTCTTTTTTTTTTTTTTTAATTTTTTTCCCTTGTTCTGGTCAACCCCCGCTTGCTTCCGCTGGCTCCGCTCGCTCAAGCCAGCCCCACTCGCTCCCAGCTGCCCCTGTACGGCCCCCGCTTGTTCTAGCCAGCCCCACTTGCTCCAGTTGGCCCACTCACTCTGATCGGCTCCGCTTGTTCTGGTTGGCCCCACTCATTCTGGCCTTCTCCGTTCAGCCCCACTCGCTCCGGCCCTGCTAGCTCTGGCTGTCCCCGCGCTTGCTGCGGCCATCCCAGTTCGGCTCTGCTCACTCCGGACAGCCTGGCTCGCTCCGGTTTGTCTGTCCAGTCCAAGGATTTATTTCTTAATATTCTTCGTAAGTATGCTGTAGCTGACTTCAGACACACCAGAGGAGGGCATCAGATCTTGTTACAGGTGGTTGTAAGCCACCATGTGGTTGCTGGGATTTGAACTCATCACCTTCAGAAGAGCAGTCAGGTGCTCTAACCCGCTGAATAACTGAGTAGTACCCCATTCTGTAAATGTACCACATTTTCTGTATCCATTCCTCTGTTGAGGGACATCTGGGTTCTTTCCAGCTTCTAGTTATTATAAATAAGGCTGCTATGAACATAGTGAAGCATGTGTCCTTATTACAAGTTGGAACATCTTCTGGTGATATGTCCAGGAGAGGTATTGCTAGAATTTCTGGTAGTACTATGTCCAGTTTTCTGAGGAACCACCAGACTGATTTCCAGACTGGTTGTACCAGCTTACAATCCCACCAACAATGGAGCAATGTTCCTCTTTCTCCACATCCTCGCCAGAATCTGCTGTCACCTGAATTTTTGATCCTAGCCATTCCCACTGGTGTGAGGTGGAATCTCAGGATTGTTTTGATTTGCATTTCCCTGAGGATTAAGGATGTTGAATACTTTTTCAGGTGCTTCTCAGCCATTCGGTATTCCTCAGCTGAGAAGTCTTTGTTTAGCTCTGTACCCCATTTTTTAATGGGGTTATTTGATTTTCTGGAGTCCAGCTTCTTGAGTTCTTAGTATATCTTGGATATTAGTCCCTTATCTGATTTAGGATTAGTAAAGATCCTTTCCCAATAAGTTGGTGGCCTTCTGAGTTATTGATTGTCTTTTGCCTTACAGAAGTTTTGCAGTTTTATGAGGTCCCATTTGTCAATTCTTAATCTTACAGCACAAGCCATTGCTGTTCTCTTCAGAAATTTTTCCCCTGTTCCCATATTCTTGAGGCTTTTCCCCACATTCTCCATTATAAGTTTCAGTGTCTCTGGTTTTATATGGAGTTCCTTGATCCACTTAGACTTGAGGTTTGTACAAGGAGATAAGAATGGATCAATTCGCATTCTTCTACATGATAACTACCAGTTGTGCCAGCACCATTTGTTGAAAATGCTGTCTTTTTTCCACTGGATGGTTTTAACTCCCTTGTCAAAGATCAAGCGACCATAGGTGTGTGGGTTCATTTCTGGGTCTTCAATTCCATTCCATTGGTCTACCTGTCTCTCACCGTACCAGTACCATGCAGCTTTTATCACAATTGCTCTCTAGTACAGCTCAAGGTCAGGCATGGTGATTCTACCAAAGTTTCTTTTATTGCTGAGTATTTTTGATATCCTAGGTTTTTTTTTTTTTAATTCCAGATGAATTTGCAAATTGCCCTTTCTAACTCAGTGTAGAATTGACTTGGAATTTTTATGGGGATTGCATTGAATCTGTAGATTGCTTTTGGCAAGATAGAAATTTTCACTATATTGATCCTGCCAATCCATGAGCATGAGAGATCTTTCCATCTTCTGAGATCTTCTTCGATTTCTTTCTTCAGAGACTTGAAGTTCTTATCATACAGATCTTTCACTTCCTCAGTTAGATTCACACCAAGGAATTTTTTGTGTGTGTGACAATTGTGAAGTGTGTTGTTTTCCTAATTTCTTTCTCATCCTGTTTATCTTTTGTGTAGAGAAAGTCCACTGATTTGTTTGAGTTAATTTTATATCCAGCTACAGCACTGAAGCTGTTTATCAGGTTTAGGAGTTCTCTGGTGGAATTTTTAGGGTCACTTATATATACTATTATATTATCTGCAAATGGTGATATTTTGACTTTTTCCTTTCCAATTTGTATACCCTCGATCTCCTTTTGTTGTCAAATTGCTCTGGCTAGGACTCCAAGTACTATATTGAATAAGTAGGGATTTAAGGATAATTTTAATGAAGAATGTTTTTCAATAGTAAAAATGCTTACAGGTCTACATAAATAGATTAAAGTGTTTGAACTCCATTTGTCTTTAGTGGTTGGTAGATTTTACCTCTTACAACATATAGTGTATAACAACAATGTTTTCTTTTGATGAGCAAAACTATCACTTAAAATCAGCCTCAGTTTACCAAACATACTGAACAAGGCCAATGTAAAAATGCACTAAAAACATATACTAAGAGCTTTAGTTTTCCAAGGTTTTTAGTAGATAACAAACCATCTAAGAAAAGACAGTGAACTTGCTTTTAAACTGGAAGGTTTAAAAAATTAGAGCAACAAAATGTTTGTTTGTTTGTTTTCATAAATAAGATGCAGAATCTTGGGAGCAGAAGTAAGGAAGGAAAGCAATTTTAAAGCCAATACCTAGAAAAGAAGCTGTTTGTCCAGTCAGAGGTCATACATAAGAAGTGCGTGTGCCCATCAGATACCTACTTGCCAGCAATTTTTCTTCCTTTTTTTGGGCTATGAGACTGTGAGCATTTTTATAAAAGGACATCATCTATGAACTTAATCATTTTACACTAACCCATAGAGGCAATACATGAGTCATATTTGAAGTCTGACTCTTCAGTCTCTCAAATCCAAGCTTTTAACAACAGAGCACAGGAACAAACTTCCCACTGCTCTGTTTTCTACTTGTATTTTCCAGTCCCACTTTTTGGCCAATCTGATTATTTTGCATGAATTCTGTGTGCCATAAAATACCCTGCTAACCAAATCACTGCCACTGCCGCCGCCGCTGCCGCCGCTGCCTCTTCCTCCTCCTCCTTCTCCTCCTCCTCCTCCTCTTCCATTTGCTGCTTTGGTCCTGTTGTGTGTAAATTGAATCTTTAGTCTTAGCCCTCTGGGTGGTATTTCCAAAATAAATGCCCCTGTTGGTCATGTTTCTTTGTTGTTTTTAACACTCTCCCCATAATAAATTCATTTTCCTGCTGATTAAATTGTACTGAACTTTCTCTACACAAGACTTTTTTAATTAAGCTCAGTGAGAACAAAAAGGTGGGAAGAAAGAAAGAAACCATGCAAAATAAAGCAAAGCCACTGATATCCTGCTTTCTTTTTAATCAAATATTTATAGGACTTCCTTCCTCTTTAAAATGGGACGATGCCTCCTAGGAGTTGTATTTTCCTGTCAACTGAACTGGGGTGAAAAGAATGTGAACAAGTTTAAGGATGTAAACAGTAGAAAGAAGGAAGACCAAAGTATGGATACTTCAATCCTTCTTAGAAGGGAGAACAAAATACTCATGGATGGAGATACAGAGATAAAGTGTGGAGCAAAAACTGAAGAAAAGGCCATTAAGAGAATGCCCTACTTGGGTATCCATCTCATATACAGTCACCAAACCCAGACACTAATGTAGATGGCAACCAGTGCTTGCTGACAGGAGCCTGATATAACTGTCTCCTGAGAGGCTCTGCCAGTGCCTGACAAATACAGAGGTGAACACTCTCAGCTAACCATTGGACTGAGTACAGGTTCCCCAATGGAGGAGCTAGAGAGAGGACCCAAGGAGCTGAAGTGGTTTGCAGTCCCACAGGAGTAACAACAATATGAACCAACCAGTACCTCACAACTCCCAGGGACTAAACCATGAATCAAAGAGTGCACATGGAGGGATCCATGGCTCTAGCTGCATATGTAGCAGAGGATGGCCTTGCTGGACATCGATGGGAGGACAGGCCCTTGGTCCTGTGAACACTCAATGCTCCAGTGTAGGGAAATGCTAGGACCAGGAAAAAGGAGTGGGTGGGTTGATGAGCAGGGGAAAGGGGGAAGGGATAGGGAGCATTTGGAGGGGAAACCAGTCAAGGGGATGACATTTGAAATGTAAATAAAGAAAATATCTTTTTTTTTTTTAAAGATTCGGCTATAGGACATCTTCTTAATCAGTCATTGATAGGGAAAGGCCTAGCCCCTTGGGTAGGTGGTACCCTCCCTGGGCTGGTAGTTCTGAGTTCTATAAGAAAGAAGGCTGAACAAGTCATGAAGAGCAAGCCAGTAAGCAGCATGCCTCCATGGCCTTTGCATCAGCTACTGCCTCCAAGTTTCCACCTGGTTTGAGTCTTGCCTTGGCTGTCCTCAATGGACTGTGATTCTGGGTATGTAAGCCAAGCAAACCCCTTTCAACCTAACTTGCTCTTGGTCTTGCTCTTGGTTACATCACACCACTAATAACCCTAAGACACCATGCTTCTGTATTTATAGTAGCATTTTCACCAAGTGCTTTTCCAGAAATTAAGGTCCAGAAATATTTCAGTGAGCTATTTAGGTTTTGGTAAGTGGCTGACCCACACTCTTAACAGTGTTGACTTATAGCTGTCCCTTTGTTGCATTTGTGGTCTGTTTATTGATAAAATGCAATTATCAAGGTGTATGTCAAATAACCATCCTGCTAGCTAGATGTTGAACTTTAAATGTGGGATCTGGCTGGATGGTACAATGCATCAGACTGAGTGTGTCAATACAAGTTCTCTAAGCAGAGAGTCTGTATTCAGTGCTTTAGCTTAGATGTCTGGAAATGGCTCTAGCAATTTGCCTAGCTGGACAATGTATTTATAATTTATTTATTAGTTCCTGAACTCAAGGACAACACACACTATAGGAACTTGAGATCCCAGAAATTCTAAATCCCAAAGGCAGCTCTATCCATCAAGCCTTTGAGAAACATGTTAGGGAATGTTGCCCCAGCAACTGAATAGAGCTCCATGGTGGTTTCCCATTCCAGATCTGGAGCATCTCTGAGAGATCTTATTGCTAATGTGTACACTCTGAATCCAAAGATCCTGAGACAGAAGAGAGATGGAGAAGCCAGATGACAGAACATAACAACTGGAAACTAGGGAATGGCAGGCATCATAACCTGGTTACTTACCAGATGTTCTAAACAGCAGAGAGCTTTGACATTATCTGATTGAGGGTCCCTAGGACTGGCAGACAGCCTGATATCTTGTCTGATGTGATAAGTGAGAAGAGTTTGGGGACAGTAAGCATTAGATTTACCTGAAATAACACAGTAGAGGTTATTTTTCAAGGCCCATTTTTTCCAATGTGTGACTCATGCACAGTGAGATCTCTTACAGGGTGTAAAGCACATTTTTTACTTCATGAAGAGTGAGAGTGAGTTTTCTATTTCTGGAATTGAGGTTTCAGATGGGCCTCCATTTTTTACAATGTAAATGGCCATAGGATGATATCCAGTGGCTGATAACACCTGGTGGTTTTTAATGCAACCTCATTTCTAGCATAACTAGAAATCCCAACCAGGTTAATAAGGCAAGAATAATAAGAAATGCCTTGTTTGTCACACAGAAAGAAATGAGCCTGTCATCATTTGCAGACAATGTGAAAATGCAAATGGTCCCCAGATCTTTGTAGAATTCTGATTGACAGCTTGACTTTTACATACTAAGACTCATACTACAGAGTATATAAAATGACCAAGTTCTACCAAGATTCCTTCCAAGCAAAAATGTATTCACTGAGATGTACTTGGGAATCTAATCCTTCTACACAGAGTGGTGAGCTAAAATACAAATCAGATGAGTCAGTGCTACTCAAAAAGAAACAAATAAAGAACAAATAGAAACCAAAAAAGCATAACTTAATAGTGTTCCAATCATCTTTGACCTTAAAGAAGAGCATTTACTAGAAATAAATACCTCTACAAGCATTACCTCTGTATTTGGATAAAGCTTAGAATGTATTATGCTATGTATAGAAGGAACCTAATCTCAGAGGTGAGTTGGGCAATGTTAGGTGATATACATAAAGGGCACAATTGAATCTCTAATGCCAAGTAAGCAATGATACCATAGGAGGAGCTACCATTACCACTGTAGTAGATTTATTAGGAATTCACTATGACATTAAACCTCAGCCTATGTATTTTATGAACTCAATTATTTCTAGTTTGTTTCATCTCAAGCCCTTGACTTTTTTTCTTTCATCCAAACTTCCCTGTGTATTCCTGATGTTTTCTATCAAAGTGTGTGGTGGCTTTCTCTCTTGCAAGCAGTAGCAGAAACTGCTTTAAATTATGTTCTATCTTGTGAGGTGCAATGTGTGCTATGACCTACAGTAAAGGTCCTTTTATGGATGTGGGTGCCCTTGCATTTGGAGCATAGATGTTCAGAATTGAGAGTTCATCTTGACAGATTTTCTCTTTGGTGAGTATGAAGTGTCGTTCCTTATATATAATTTTTATAACTTTTGGTTGAAAGTTGATTTTATTCACTATTAGAATGGCCAGTCAAGAGACATCAACACCCTAATCTCATCAATGGACAAATCATGGAAGCAAAAACTAAACAGAGATATAGTGAAACTAACAGAAGTTATAAACCAAATGGATTTAACAGATATCAATAGAACATTTCATCCTAAAACAAAGCAATATACCTTCTTCTTCTCAACACCTCATGGCACCTTCTTCAAATATGATCATATAATTGGTCACAAACAGGCTGCAACAGATACAAGAAGAAATAATCCCATGCATCCTATCAGATCACCATGGACAAAGGCTGGTCTTAAACTCCAACAAAAACAACAGAAATCCCACATACACTTGGAAGCTGAACAACACCCTACTCAATGATAACTTGGTCAAGGAAGAAAAAAAAAAAAGAAATTAAAGACTTTTTAGGATTTAAGGAAAATGAAGGCACAACATACCAAACCTTATGGGACACAATGAAAGAAGTGCTACTAGGAAAACTCATATCTCTGATTGCCTCTAAAAAGAAACTGGAGAAAACATACACTAGCAGTTTGACAGCACATCTGAAAGCTCTAAAACAAAAAGAAATAAATACACACAAGAGGAGTAAACAGGATGAAATAATCAAACTCAGGGCTGAAGTCAACCAAGTAGAAACCTAACTATACAAAGATCAAGAAAACCAGGAGTTGGCTCTTTGAGAAAATCAACATGATAGATAAACCCTTAGCCAGACTAACCAGAAGGCACAGAGACAGTATCCAAATTAATAAAATCAGAAATGAAAAGGGAGACATGACAAGACAAACCAAGTAAATCCAAAAATATCATCAGATCCTACTAAAAAAGCCTATACTTAAAAAAAAAACTTGGAAAATCTGGATGAAATGGACAATTTTCTAGACATATATCAGTTACCAAAGTTAAATCAGTATCAGATAAACTATCTAATCAGTCCCACAAAACCTAAAAAAATAGAAGCATACAAACAAAAGAAAAACTACCCAATTATGTTGGTACCAACACCACACAAAGGCCCCCAAAATAAAGAACTTCAAACCAATTTCCCTTATGAATATCCATGCAAAAATACTCAATAAAGTTCTCGAAAACTGAATTGAAGAACATATCAAAATGATCATCCATCATGATCAAGTAGGCTTCATACCAGGGATGCAGGGGTGGTTCAATATATGGAAATCAATCAACAAATCCACCATGTAAACAAACTCAAAGACAAAAACCACATGATTATCTCATTAGATGCTGAGAAAGAATTTGACAAAATCCAATACACCATCATGATAAAAGTCTTGGAAAGGAATTCATGGCCCATAACTAAACATAATTAAAGCAATATACAGCAAACCAGTAGCCAACATCAAACTAAATGGAGAGAAACTTGAAGCAATCCCACTAAAATCAGGGAATAGACAAGGCTGTCCACTATCTATTCAATATAGTACGCAAGCCCTAGCCAGAGCAATTAGACAACAAAAGAGGTCAAGGAGATACAAATTGGAAAGAAAGAAGTCAAAATATCACTATTTACAAAAGATATGATATTATACATAAATGACCCCAAAAATTAGACCAGAGAACTCCTAAAGCTGATAAAGAATCTCAGCAAAGTGGCTGGATATAAAATTAACTCAAACAAATCAGTGGCCTTCCTTTACACAAAGGATAAACAGGCTGAGAAAGAAATTAGGGAAATGACACCCTTCATAATAGCCACAAACAATATAAAGTAGCTTGGTGTGACTCTAACCAAACAAGTGAAAGACTTGTATGACAAGAACATCAAGTCTCTGAAGAAAGAAATTGAAGAAGACCTCAGAAGATGGAAAGATCTCCCATGATCATTGGTTAGCAGGATAAATACAGTAAAAATGGCTATCTTGCCTAAAGCAATATACAGATTCAATGCAATCCCCATCAAAATTCCAACTCAATTATTCACAGAGTTAGAAAGACCAATTCTCAAATTCATTTGAAATAACAAAAAGCTAAGAATACCGAAAACTCTTCTCAACAATAAAAGAAATTCTGGGGGAAACACCATCCTTGACCTCAAGCTGTATTATAGAGCAATGGTGAAAAACTGCATGGTATTGGTACACTGACAGACAGGGAGATCAATGGAATAGAACTGAAGACCCAGAAATGAACCCACACACTTATGGTTACTTGATCTTTGACAAGGGAGCTAAAACCATCCAGTGAAAAAAAGACAGCATTTTCAACAACTGGTGCTGGCACAACTGGCAGTTATCATGTAGAAGAATGTGAATTGATCCATTTTTATCTACTTGTACAAAGCTAATGTCTAAGTGGATCAAGGAACTCCACATAAAACCAGAGACACTGAAACTTATAGAGGATAAAGTGGGGAAAAGCCTCGAAGATATGGGCACAGGGAAAAAAAATCCTGAATAGAACAGCAATGGCATGTGCTGTAAGATTAGGAATTGACAAATGGGGCCTCATAAAATTTCAAAGCTTCTGTAAGGCAAAAGACACTGTCAATAAGACGAAAAGACCACCAACATATTGGGAAAGGATCTTTACCAAACCTAAATCAGATAGGGGACTAATATCCAATAATTATGATGAACTCAAGAAGATGGACTCCAGAACATCAAATAACCCCATTAAAAATGGGGCAAGAAGCTAAACAAAGAATTCTCAACTGAGGAATATCAAATGGCTGAGAAGCACCTGAAAAAATGTTCAACATCCTTAATCATCAGGGAAATGCAAATCAAAACAACCCTGAGAATCCACCTCATACCAGTCAGAATGGCTAAGATCAAAAATTCAGGTGACAGCAGATACTGGCAAGGATGTAGAGAAAGAGAAACACTCCTCCATTGTTGGTGGGATTGCAAGGTTGCACAACCACTTTGGAAATCAGTCTGGTGGTTCCTCAGAAAATTGGACATAGTACTACTGGAGGATCCAGCAATACCTCTCCTGGACATAAACCCAGAAGATGGTCCAACTGGTAATAAGAACACATGCTATGTTCACAGCAGCCTTATTTATAATAGCCAGAAACTGGAAAGAATCCAGATGTCCTCAACAGATGATTGGATACAGAAAATGAGGTACATTTACACAATGGGTTACTACTCAGCAATTAAAAATAATGAATTTATGAAAATTTTGGGCAAATGGATGGATCTGGAGGGTATCAATCTGAGTGAGATAACACAATCACAAAAGAACTCACATGATATACACTCACTGATAAGTGGTCATTAGCCCAGAAACTTAGAATACCCAAGATATAATTTGCAAAACACATGAAACCCAAGAAGAATGAAGAGACTAAAGTGTGGACACTTTGCCCCTTCTTAGAATTGGGAACAAAACACCCATGGAAGGAGTCACAGAGACAAAGTCTGGAGCTGAGATGAAAAGATGGACCATCCAGTGACTGCCCAACCCAGGGATCCATCCCATAATCTGCCACCAAACGCAGACACTATTTCATATGCCAGCAAGATTTTGCTGAAAGGACGCTTATATAGCTATCTCTTGTGACACTATACCAGTGCCTGGCAAATAATGAAGTGGATGTTCATAGTCAGCTATTGGACGGAACACAGGGCCCCCAATGGAGGAGCTAGAGAAAGTACCCAAGGAGCTGAAGGGGTCTGCAATCCCATAGGTGGAGCAACAATATGAACTAACCAGTAGCCCCAGGGCTCATGTCTCTAGCTGCATATGTAGCAGAAGATGGCCTAGTAGGCCATCATTGGGAAGAGAGGCTCCTTGGTCTTGCAAACTGTATATGCCCCAGAACAGGGGAACACTAGGGCCAAGAAATGGGAGTGGGTGGGCAGGGAAAGGGGAGGTATAGGGGACTTTCGGAGTAGCATCTGAAATGTAAATGAAGAACATAACTAATAAAAAATTAGAAAAAAATGATAAATGGAGCCTCCTAAAGTTGCAAAGCTTATGTAAATCAAATGACACTACCCATAGGATAAAATAGCAATCAACATACTTGAAAAAGATCTTTACCAATCCTACATCTGATAGAGGACTAATACCAATATATACAAAGAACCCAAGAAGTTAGACTCTAGAGAACCAAATAACCCTATTTAAAAAATGGGAATAGAGCTAAACAGAGAATTCTCACCTGAGGAAACTTGAAAGACTGAGAAGCATGTAAAGAAATATTCAACATACTTAGTCACCAGGGAAATGAAAACCAAAAGAACCCTGAGATGCTGGCAAGTATGTGGATAAAGAGGAACACTCCTTCATTGCTGGTGGTATTGCAAGCTGGTACAACCACTTTGGCAATCAGTTGGTTCCTCAGAAAATTGAACATACCTGAGGACCCAGCTATATCACTCCTGGGCATATACCCAAACGATGTTCGAACATATTACAAGAACACGTGCTCCACTATATTCATAGAAGCCTTATTTATAATAGTCAGAAGCTGGAAAGAACCCAGATGTCCTTCAACAGAGGAATGGATACAGAAAATGTGGTACATTTACATAATAGAGTACTACTCAGCTATTAAAAACAATGACTTCATGAAATTCTTAGGCAAATAGATGGAACTAGAAAATATCACCTTGAGTGAGTGTCTTCTTAGTCACGGTTTCTATTCCTGCACAAACTTCATGACTAAGAAGCAAGTTGGGGAGGAAAGGGTTTATTCAGCTTACATTTCAACATTGCTGTTTATCACTGAAGGAAGTCAGGACTGGAACTCAAGCAGGTCAGTAAGCAGGAGCTGATGCAGAGGCCATGGAGGGATGTTCTTTACTGGCTTGCTTCCCCTGGCTTGCTCAGCCTGTTCTCTTATAGAACCCAAGACTACCAGCCCAGAGATGGTCCCACCCACAAGGGTCCTTTTCCCCTACATCACTAATTGAGAAAATACCCCACAGCTAGATCTCATGGAGGTACTTTCCCAACTGAAGCTCCTTTCTCTGTGATAACCCCAGCCTGTGTCAAGTTGATACAAAACTAGCCAGTGCAGTTAGGTAACACATTCACCAAATAATGCACATGGTATGCACTCACTCTTAAGTGGATATTAGCCCAAAAGCTCAGAATACCCAAGATACAATTCACAGACCACATGAAGCTCAAGAAGAAGAGAGACCAAAGTGCAGACACTTCAGTCCTTCTTAGAAGGGGGATCAAAATACCTATGGGAAGAGATATAGAGACAAAGTATGGAGCAGAAACTAAAGGAAAGTCAACCAGTGACATGCCACCTGGGGATGCATCCCATATACAGTCACCAAACCCAGACACTATTGTGGATGCCAACAAGTGATTATTGATAGGAGCCTGATATAGCTGTCTCCTGAGAGGCTCTGCCAGGACCTGACAAATACAGAGGTGGATACCCTCAGCCAACCATTGGATTGATCACAGGATCCCCAATGCAGGAGCTAGAGAGAGGACCCAAGTTGCTGAAAGAGTTTAGAGCCCACTAGGAGGAACAACAATATGAACCAACCAGGACCCCCAGAGCTCCCAGGGGCTAAACCACCAATCAAAGAATACACATGGAGGGACACATGGATCCATATGCTTATGTAGCAAAGGATGGCTTTGTTGGAGATCAATGAGAGGAGATGCGCTTGGTTCTGTGAAGGCTTGATGCCCCAGTTTAGGGGGATACGAGAATAGGGACGTGTGAGTGGGTGGGTGGGTGGATGGGTATGTGAGCATCCTCATAGAAGCAGAGGGCGGGAGATGGGATAGGGGACTTCTGGAGAATAAACCAGGAAAGGGGATAACATTTGAAATGTAAAGAAAATATCTAATAAAAAATTCAAAATATCTTTAAAAATATTATGTTCTATCATTATATGCATTATAAAAACAGAAATGAGTAAATAAATACAAATAAATAGAAATACCATTCCGCTGTAAGGCAACAAGGATTATAGACCCATCACATATACCTACAGATCAAGGGCAGACCATGAATAGGCTCTCTAAAAATCCAGGATTACATAACAAAGAATAATTAGAAGATACAATCTTAAAGAATTACACAGATCAACTAATGTTTAAAATGTATCCATCACCTCCTTTACTCTCAAGCCTGGTAGAACATTTAAAATCCAAACAGGTTAAAAGACTAAAGACAAACATTTTGAAAACAGCACAATGTGGGGCTGTAGTTTCATGCAATAGTGCCTACTTCTGCCACATTGGAGATATCAGTCCTCAGTGGGATTAGTTTTCTTTGATGGGTTACACTATATTATGGTCTTTGTATGTGCATGAACTAGAATGGTAGAATGATGGGTTACACTATATTATGGTCTTTGTATGTGCATGAACTAGAATGAATGTGTTGTTGCATCACATTCTTTATCTTTCTTGTATAGACACAAGTTATAAAAATAAAATGTTGCTAAATATAAACCAAAGTGGAGCTTGGGAAACAGTCTTCCCCATTCCCATGTACTTATTTATTTCTCATCAAATCAGTCATCCTAACTTTATACTGGCTAAATACTTAAGAAACAAAGCTAACATACACTTTGAGCATTTAAATTATCCTCCTACACTAGGAAAACATTTGACTTTGTAAACAAGGGTTTAATTTTTAAATATAGAAATTTTTGTGGAAGGCACTCAAGTCCCTTCCAGTCGGCACCAGCTCCAGGGCACCTTGGGCACGAACTCGACAGATGGTTCCTATGGTCCCCAGAGGACTCTCCATGTGCTCTTAGGATCACTGGTGAGTGAAACACAACATCTATTTAAAAACCATTCATGTCGGGCCTGTGACAGCAGGAACATGGACACGGGAGCACTGCCTGACCAGTGGCTCAAGTTCCTTCTGATTGCTGCTGGTATACCTTGGTTTCAAACACACCAAACTGCCCTAAGAACCCCAGAGGAGACACCACTTCCACGTGCTGTAACACACCAAGGATCTTAGGATTCCAGGATCCCAGAATAACAGGAGCTTGGTAACACCAGGATCTGAGGGTCTCAGAGGAAAAGTGACTGCCAAGAATTCTGACACACCAGAATCTCAGGTTCGCAGGAGCCCAGAATCACAGGATCACAGAGAAAACTGCACTCTGAGGAGTCCTGAATCAACCAGGATTATAAGAAGGACAGGATCCAATCAGGTATATTGAGGGCAGGAAGGACTTGAGATAATCAGATGGCAGGAGGTAAGCATAAGAACAGAAGCAACAGAAACCAAGATTAGTTGGCATCATCAAAACCAAACTCCCCCACCATAGCAAGTCCTGGATACACCATCACACCAAGAAAGCAGGACATAGATCTAAAGTCACTTCTCATGATGATGGTAGAGGACTTTAAGATGGAAATAAATAACTCTCTTAAAGAAATACAGGGAAACTCAGGTAAACAGCTAGAAGCCCTTAAAGAGGAAACACAAAAATCCTTTAAACAGTTAAAGGAAAACACTACCAAACAGGTGAAAGAATTGAACAAAACCATCAAGGATCTAAAAATGAAAGTAGAAACAATAAAGAAATCACAAAGGAAGACAACTCTGGAGATAGAAATCCGAGGAAAGAAACCAGGAACCATAGCTACAAGCATCAGCAATAGAATACAAGAGATGGAAGAGAGGTGCAGAAGATTCCATAGAAAACATGACAACAATAATGGAAAATGCAAAATGCAAAAAGATGCTAATTCAAAGCATCCATGAAATCCAGGACACAATGAGAAGATAAAACCTAAAGATAATAGAAGTAGATGAGAATGAAGATTTTCAACTTATAGGGCCAGCAAATACCTTCAACAAAATTAAAGAAGAAAACTTCCCTAACCTGAAGAAAGAGATGCCCATGAAAATACAAGAAGTTTACAGAACTTCAAATAGACTGGACCAGAAAAGAAATTCCTCCCAAAACATAATAATCAGAACAACAAATGCACTAAATAAAGGTAGATTAAAAGCAGTAAGGGAAGCTGGCTGTGGTGGCGCATGCCTTTAATCCCAGCACTCAGGAGGCAGAGGCAGGCTGATTTCTGAGTTCGAGGCCAGCCTGGTCTACAAAGTGAGTTCCAGGACAGCCAGAGCTACACAGAAAAACCCTGTCTCAGAAAACATAACAAAACAAAACAAAAAGCAGTAAGGGAAAAAGGTCAAGTAACATATAAAGACAGACCTACCTGAATTAACCAGACTTCTCACCAGAGACTGTGAAAGCCAGGAGATCCTGGACAGATGTTACACTGACCCTAAGAGAACACAAATGCCAGCCCCGGATACTATACCCAGCAAAATTCTCAATTACCATAGATAAAGAAACCAAAGTACTCCATGACAAAATCAAATACACACAATATCTTTCCATGAATCCAGCCCTTCAAAGGATAATAAAGGGAAAACTCTAACACAAGGAGGGAAATAACACCCTACAAAAAGCAAGAAAGTAATGCTTCAACAACCCTAAAGAAGACAGCTACAAAAAAAGAATTCCAACTCTAACAACAAAAATAACAGAAAGTAACAATTACTTTTCCTTAATATCTCTTAATATAAATGGACTCAATCCCCCCCCCAAAAAAAAGACATAGACTAATAGACTGGCTACACAAACAGGACCCAACATTTTGCTGTATACATGAACCCATCTCAGGGACAAAGACAGACATTACCTCAGCGTGGAAGGCTGGAAAACAATTTTCCAAGGAAACAGGATAAAGAAACAGCTTGAGTAGACATTCTAATATTGAATAAAATCAACTTCCAACCCAAAGTTATCAAAAAAGACAAGGAGGGGCACTTCATACTCATCAAAGGTAAAATCTTCCAAGAGGAACTCTCAATTCTGAATATCTATGCTCAAAATGCAAGGGAATCACATTCATGAAAGAAACTTTAGTAAAGCTCAAAGCACACATTGCACCACACACAATAATAGTGAGAGACTTCAACACCCCACTCTCACCAATGTACAGATCCTGGAAACAGAAACTAAACAGAGACACAATAAAACTGACAGAAATTGTGAAACAAATAGATTTAACAGATATCTATAGAGCATTTTACCCTAAAAAAAAAGGATAATCTGGTCACAAAACAGGCCTCAACACATAAAAAAAATGTGTAAAGTATCCCATGAATCCTATCAGATCCCCAAGAACTAAGGCTGATCTTCAATAACAACATAAATAATAGGAAGCCAACATTGATGTGGAAGCTGAACAACACTCTACTCAATGATTAACTGGTCAATGAAGAAAACAAGAAAGAAATTAAAGACTTTGTAGAGTTTAATGAAAATGAAGACACAACATACCCAAACTTATGAGACACAATGAAAGCAGTCCTAAAAGGAAAACTCATAGCTCTGAGTGCCGCCAAAAAGAAACCAGAGAGAGCACACACTAGCAGCTTGACAGCATTCCTAAAATGTCTAGAGAAAAAGCAGGCAAATTCACCCTAAAGGAGTAGACTGGAGGAAATAATCAAACTCATGGCTTAAATAAACCAAGTACAAACAAAAAGAACTATACAATCAACCAAATGAGGAGCTGTTTTTGTTTTTGTTCTTGTTGTTGTTGTTTGATTGTTTGTTTTTTGTTTTGCTTTTGGTTTTTGTTTGTTTTTTTTGTTTTGTTTGTTTGTTTGTTTTTTAGAAAATCAGCAAGATAGATAAACCCTTAGCCAGAATAACTAGAGGGCATAGGGACAGTATCCTAATTAACAAAATCAGAAATGAAAAGGGAGACATAACAACAGAAAGTGAAAAAAGCCAAAGCATCATAAGATCCTACTACAAAAGGCTATAATCAACAAAACTGGAAAACATGGATGAAATGGAAAAATTTCTATAAAGATACCAGGTACCAAGTTAAATCAGGATCAGATTAACAATGTATACAGACCTATACTCCACTCACCTATTAAAAACAATGAATTTATGAAATTCTAGGGCATATGGATATATCTGGAGGATATCATGCTTAGTGAGGTAACCCAATCACAAAAGAAGTCACTAGATATGCACTCACTGATAAGTGGATATTAGCCCACAAACTTAGAATATCCAAGATACAATTTGCAAAACACAAGAAAATCAAGAAGAATGAACACCAAAGTATGGATACTTCATTCCTCATTAGAATAGGGAACAAAACACCCATGAAAGGAGTTACAGAGATAAAGATTGGAGCTAAGATGAAAGGATGGACCATCCAGAGACTACCCCACCCAGGGATTCATCCCACAATCAGCCACCAAACCCAGACAGGGTTACATATGCCAGCAAGATTTTTCTGTTATAACTATCTTGAGAGAGGCTATGCCAGTGCCTGGCAAATACAGAAGTGGATGCTCACAGTCATCTATAGGATGGAACAGAGGGCCCCCAATGTAGGAGCTAGAGAAAGTACCCAAGGAGCTTAAGGGGTCTGCAACTTTATAAGTGGAACAACAATATGAACTAATCAGTACCCTCAGAGCTCATGTCTCTAGCTGCATATGTAGCAGAAGATGGCCTAGTAGGCCATCATTAGGAAGAGAGGCCCCTTGGCATTGCAAAATTTACATGCCCAAATACAGGGGAATGCCAGGGCCAAGAAGTGGGAAGTAGGGGAGCAGGGTAGGAAAAGGGTATAGAAGCAGGGTAGGGAAAGGGTATAGGGAACTTTCGGGATAACATTTGAAATATAAATTAAGAAAATATCTAATAAAAAAGGATAAGAAAGAAAGAAAGAAAGAAAGAAAGAAAGAAAGAAAGAAAGAAAGAAAGAAAGAAAGAAAGAAAGAAAGAAAGAAAGAAAGGCCAGCCTGGTGTGGTGGCGCATGCCTTTAATCCCAGCACTTGGGAGGCAGAGGCAGGCAGATTTCTGAGTTCCATGCCACCCTGGTCTACAAAGTGAGTACCAGGACAGCCAGGGCTATACAGAGAAACTCTGTCTCGAAGAGAGAGAGAGAGAGAGAGAGAGAGAGAGAGAGAGAGAGAGAGAGAGAGAGAGAGAAGCAGTCATTAATATCCCCCCCCCAAAAAAGCCCATGACCAGATGGGTTTAGTACAGAGTTCTATCAGACCTTCAAAGAAGACGTAATTCTACTTAACCTCAAAATATTTCACAAAATAGAAACAGAAGGTATTCTACCAAGTTCATTCTATGAAGCCACAATTACTCTGATACCTAAACCACACAAAGATCCAACAAAGAAAGAGAACTTCAGACCAATTTCCCTTATGAATATCAATGCAAAAATACTCAATAAAATTCTTACAAACGGAATCCAAAAACACATCAAAACGATCATTCATCATTATCAAGTAGCTTTCATCCCAGGGATGCAGGGACGATTTAATATACAGAAATCCATCAACATAATCCACTATATAAATAAACTCAAAGACAAAAACTACATGATCATCTCTTTAGATGCTGAGAAAGCATTTGATGAAATCCCAACACCCACTCATGATAAAAGACTTGGAAAGATCAGGAATTCCTGATCATACCTAAACTTAATAAAAGCAATATACTGCAAACAATAGCCAACGTGAAACTAAATGGAGAGAAACTTGAAACAATCCCACAAAAACCAGGGACTACCTGGTTCAATATAGTACTTGAAGTCCTCGCCAGAGCAATTAGATAAAAAGGAGATCAAGGGGATACAAATTGGAAAGGAAGAAGTCAAAATATCACTATTTGCAGATGATATGATAGTATATATAAGTGACCTTAAAATTCCACCAGAAAACTCCTAAACCTGATAAACAGCTTCAGTGAAGTAGCTGGATATAAAATTAACTCAAACAAATCAGTGGCCTTTCTCTACACAAAGGATAAACAGGCTGAGAAAGAAATTAGGGAAACAACACCCTTCACAATTGTCACAAAAAAATATAAAATACCTTGGTGTGACTCTAAGGAAGTGAAAGATCTGTATGATAAGAACTTCAAGTCTCTGAAGAAAGAAATCAAAGAAGATCTCAAAAGATGGAAAGATCTCCCATGCTATCTTGCCAAAAGCAATCTACAGATTAAATGCAACCCCCATGAAAATTCTAACTCAATTCTTCACTGAGTTAGAAAGGGCAATTTGAAAATTCATCTGGAATAACAATAAACCTAGGATAGCACAAACTATTCTTTTTTTTTTTAATTTTTATTTTTCATTTACATTTCACAAGTTATCCAGAAATTTTCCCTTACCCTCCCGCGTCCCTGCCCTGCTCCCCTACCCACCCCCTCCCACATAATGGCCCTGGCCTTCCCCTGTTCTGGGGCATATAGAGTCTGTATAAACAAGGGGCCTCTCCTCCCAATGATGGCCAACTAGGCCATCTTCTTCCATATATGCAGCTAGAGACATGAGCACAGGGGGAACTAGTTAGTTCATGTTATTCTTCCTCCTAGAGGATTGAGGACCCCTTCTGCTCCTTGGGTACTTTCTCTAGCTCCTACCCTGGGAGCCCTGTGTTCCAGCATATGCTATAGTGTTTATTACCTATCACAATGAGTCATTCTAGTTGTTTCTCTTTGCGTGCTCAACATTTTCTCTCTTGTGTCAAGCATGTAGTTTTTTTTTTCCAACTTTTATTAGATATTTTCTTCATTTACATTTCAAGTGTTATCCAGAAAGTTCCCTATACCCTCCCCCCTCCTGGCCCTGCTCCCCTACCCATCCGCTCCCACCCCTTGGCCCCGGCGTTCCCCTGTATTGGGGCTTATAAAGTCTGCATAACCAAGGGGCCTCTCTTCCCACTGATGGCCAACTAGGCCATCCTCTNAAAAAAAAAAAAAAAAAAAAAAAAAAAAAAAAAAAAAAAAAAAAAAAAAAAAAAAAAAAAGCTGCATGGTACTGGTACAGCAACAGACAGATATGTGAAAGGAATAGAATTTTAGACCCAGAAATGAACCCACACACCTATGGTCACTTGATCTTTGACAAGGGAGCTAAAACTATCCAGTGGAAAAAAGACAGCATTTTCAACAAATGGTGCTGGCACAACTGGTAGTTATCATGTAGAAGAATTCGAATTGATCCATTCTTATCTCCTTGTACAAAGCTGAGGTCTAAGTGGATCAAAGACCTCCACATAAAACGAGAGACACTGAAATTTATAGGGGAGAAAGTGGAGAAAAGCCTCAAAGATATGGGTACAGGGGAAAAATTCCTGAACAGAACACCAATGGCTTGTCCTGTAAGATCGAGAATCAACAAATGGGATCTCATAAAACTGCACAACTTCTGTAAGGCAAAAGACACTGTCAATAAGACAAAGAGGCCACCAACAGATTGGGAAAGAATTTTTACCAATTCTAAATCAGATCGGGGACTACTATCCAATATATATAAAGAACTCAAGGAGATGGACTTTAGAAAATCAAATAATTCTGTTAAAAAGTGGGGCACAGAGTTAAACAAAACTTCTCAACAGAGGAATACCAAATGGCCGAGAAGCACCTAAAAAAATGTTCAACATCCTTAATCATCAGGGAAATGCAAATCAAAATAACCCTGAGACTCCACCTCACAGCAGTCAGAGTGGCTAAGATCAAAAATTCAGGTGACAGGAGATTCTGGCTAGCATGTGGAGAAAAAGGAACATTCCTCCATTGTTGGTGGGATTGCAAACTGGTACAACCACTCTGGAAAACAGTCTGGCAGTTCCTCAGAAAATTGGACAAAGTACTACCAGAAAAGCCAGCATTTCCTCTTCTGTGCATATACCCAGAAGATACTCCAACTTGTAAAAATGATACATGCTCCACTATGTTCATAGAAGCCTTATTTATAATAGCCAGAAACAGAAAAGAGCCTAGATGTCCCTCAACAGAAGAATGGATACAAAAAATGTGGTACATTTACACAATGGAGTACTACTCAGCTATTAAAAACAATGAATTTATGAAATTCTTAAGCAAATGGGTGGATCTGGAGGATATCATCCTGAGTGAGGTAACCCAATCACAAAAGAACACACATGATATGCACTCACTGATAAGTGGATATTAGTCCAGAAACTTAGAATACCCAAGATACAATTTGCAAAACACATGAAAAAGAAGGAACACGAAAGTGTAGATATTTCATTCCTTCTTAGATTGGGGAACAAAATACCCAAAAAAAGATAGTTTCAGAGACAAAATTCAGAGCAGAGTCTGAAGGAATGACCATGCAGAGACTGCCCCACTTGGGGATCCATCCTATAAACAACCACCAAACCCAGACACTAGGCGGTTGCCATCAAGAGACTGCTGACAGGAGCCTGATATAGCTGTCTCCTTTTAGGTTCTGCCAGTTCCTGGCAAATGAAGTGGATGCTCACAGTCATCCATTGGATGGAGCACAAGGTCCCCAATGAAGGAGTCAGAGAGCCAGGGAGCTGAAGGGGACTGAAGACCCATGGAAGGACCATCAATATGAACTAACCAGTACCCCCAGAGCTCCTTGGAACTAAACTACCAATCAAAGAAAACACATGGTGGAACCTGTGGCTCTAGCTATATATGTAGCAGAGGATGGCCTAGTCAGTCATCAGTGGGAGGAGAGGTCCTCAGTCCTGTGAAGGTTCTATGCCCCAGTATAGGGGAATGCCAGGACCGGGAATGGGAGTGGGTGGGTTGGGGACCTGGGAAGGAGGGAGAGGGGATAGGAGATTTTTGGAGGGAAAACTAGGAATTGGGATAATTTTGAAATGTAAATTTAAAAGTATCTAGTAAAAAATAAAATACAAAAAAAGAAATTATAAAATAAAATAATATATAAGGCAGACAATCCAAAGGAATATTAATTTTAATTTTTAATTAAAAAGTTCTGCACTGGGTGTTATACCTGCAGGGGGTAGAGGAAAGAAATTTATGTAGAACTAACTGTTGTAAAGTTCACTATGTTGTATCCTGGGTCCGTCTAAATGTGCCTTAGTACCGTTCTGGATGCTATATCTAAATACCCCAAGTGGGAGGCAGGTGAGTAACGCAGATTGATTCCCTACAGTTGAGGAGGTTGAAAGATGGATGCCAGGTCAAAGCTCTGCGAAGTCAGGTGAAGGCTGCTGATTACTTAGATCACATTTTCTTTCTCAGTCCTTACAACATGGAAAGTATGTACATGGAGGCTTCTTTTCTGAAATCATTAGTCCCAAAAATGAGGGCTGTTCTTTTATGGTTTCATTACATCTCGAAGACTTCATGTGCTTAGGACCAACAACAAGGACACGGGACTAAGATGAATGTACACAAACAACAACACCCTCATTTGTAACGTTAGTGTGGGGATTTGGAAAAATACCATCATATAATAGAAGATGAAACAAAAATGGATTACAAAGCATTCAGAATCGTATTATATATAATTGAGCTTGTTTAAGAATTACAGGTGCTACCTGTGTCGCGCCCGCCGCTACTGCCATGAGGTGGGGCCGTGTGCAGAGGCTCTACATGCCCAAGTGGAGAGGCTTGTGCAGCAGGCTGGCAGCCAGGCTGATGCCTCTGTAGCCCTGGCCCTGTACTACTTCAATGCCTCTCTGTACCTGCTGCGGGTCCTTAAGGGCAACAGCACTAAGAGGCACCAAGACGGTCAGGAGTTCCAGGGAGCTGACACCGGGCCTGAGCCCAAGGACTCAGAGGACCAGACTGCTAACTGCTTGGACTTGAACNTTGTGACCCGGGTGTATTCAGCATCATTGGAATCTCTTCTGACCAAGCGTAACAGTTCACTTATGGTCCCCATGTTCCTCAGCCTCTTCTCCAGATACCCAGTGATCTGTAAGAACCTGCTTCCCATCCTGGTTCAGCATGTGGCTGGCCCATCTCGGCCCCGCCATCAGGCCTAGGCGTGCCTGATGCTCCAGAAGACTCTGTCTGCACGGGAGCTGAGAGTCTGTTTTGAGGATCCTGAGTGGGAGCAGCTGATTACCCAACTCTTGGGAAAGACCACACAGACCCAGCAGACTCTTGGGGAGGCACAGAGCAAGGGGGAGCACCAGAGGGAGCTCTCCGTCTTGGAGCTGCTGAACACTCTATTCAGGACAGTCAATCACAAGAAGCTGTCTGTGGACCTCACTGCTCCCTTGGGCATGCTTCAGAGCAAGCAGCAGAACCTGCAGCAGAACCTGCAGCAGGGGAATCACTCGTCTGGCTCCAATCGCCTCTATGATCTCTACTGGCAGGCCATGAGGATGCTAGGAGTCCAACGTCCAAAGTCAGAAAAGAAGAATGCCAAGGATATTCCTAGTGACACCCAGAGCCCTGTCAGCACAAAGCAGAAGAAAAAGGGATTCTTGCCAGAGACCAAGAAGCGAAAGAAACTTAAATCTGAGGGCACCACACCAGAAAAGAATGCTGTGTCACAGGAGGATGCAGTGACAGAGGGTGCCATGCCTGCTGCCACTGGTAAAGACCAGCCCCCCAGCACAGGCAACAAGAAAAGGAGGAGGGTAAAGGCCAGCACCCCATCCCAGGTGAATGGGATAACTGTGGCCAAGAGTCTGTCTCCCAGTAACCCCACCCTAAGCCCCAGCACCCCTGCCAAGACCCCAAAACTGCAGAAGAAAAAAGAGAAGCTGTCACAGGTGAATGGAGCCACTCCTGTGTCCCCTGTAGAGTCTGAAAGCAAAAAGCATCATCAGAAGGCTCTCAGCACAAAGGAGGTCATAAAAAAGAACCCCCAGTCTGCCCTGCCAAAGAAAAGAGCAAGGCTGTCTCTGGTGAGCAGGAGCCCCAGCCTATTAAAGAGTGGGGTCAAGAGGAGAGTGGCCAGCAGGAGAGTGCAGACACCTTGAGTGTGTATGGTCTGTTCCCCTGCCCTAGATACTCCTATTTTTTCACCAATATTTTAATAAACAATCTATGATGCTATATGATGCCAGTCTGACTCAACCTTCCAGGGTTAGGGTCCGTGTGCTATACAGTCCTACCCTGCCCTGCCCTGCCCCGGGTTGGTCCACTGGAGAGCCACCAAAACATTTAAATAGGTTTATTTATTCATTTACAAGAGAAATATATATTTGGCTTCTCTCTTAAGACTTTGAGATTCACAATCAGCAGCTCTAAAAAAATAAAGGAGCAGTTCAGCTTCCGGAAGGAAGAGGAGGCAAAAAAAAAAAAGAATTACAGGTGCTGCTATTAAAGTATCATTGGGTAGTGTTGGAAAGTAAATTATATATCCCATTAGCATATCATTCTATATTTTAAAAAATTCAAACATGTACAGTTGAATAGTTAATGTGCCATTTGGGTATATTAATGCCTAAAAATGGAATATAGTATATCTGAATAAACATGACTTTACAAAATTCATTTTGCAAACTTATACATACATAGTTTTTTTGATATATCTTACAACTGCAGAGTGTTCAGGTGATAAAACTTATAGAGGGGAATTTCTTTTCTCTGTTTCTGCTTAGTTTTAAGTGTGGCTGTGAATTCTCTGGAGACCTATGTGCCCTTTAGAGCAAACCATCTTTCACTGTAGGCTCATAATCATGGAATGTGAAGATGCATAAAGATTGACTTTGAGACCTGTACATCTGAAAGGCACCTTTTGTTCTGTATTTACATCTCCCCTTGCTTTTACTTCAGAGAATAGTTTGCTATTAGTTTCATCAATGACTACTACTCTTGATTGGAACATTTTTATTCTGGAAGCATAAAGCCAGAAGCCATAAATAAAAACCACAAAACAGAAACTACCAGCTGAATTTCGCTGCTATAATTCCACCTTGAAATTCAGTAGCTTTGGCAGGTTGTAATCAGAGGCTTATATTATGTAATGCTTACCAGGAAATTATCTCCTACATAAATTTTCTGACAAAACAGATTCACATTCTTATTGTTGCTCTCAATAAATCAAAGCATGGCTTACAATTTTTTTCCAATTTTTATTAGATATTTTCTTCATTTACATTTCAAATGCTATCCTGAAAGTCCCCTATATCCTCCCCCATCCCCCGCCCGACTCCCCTACCCACCCACTCCCACATCATGGCCCTGATGTTCCCCTATACTGGGGCATATAAAGTTTGCAAGACCAAGCGTCCTATCTTCCCATGATGGCCAACTAAGCCATCTTCTGCTACATACGCAGCTAGAGACACAAGCTCTGGGGGTATTGGTTAGTTCAGATTGTTCTTCCACCTATAGGGTTGGAGACCCCTTTAGCTCCTTGGGTACTTTCTCTAGCTCCTCTATTGGGAACCTCGTGTTCCATCTAATAGCTAACTGTGAGCATCCACTTCTGTGTTTGCCAGGCACTGGTATAGCCTCACAGGAGACAGCTATATCAGGGCCCTTTCAGCAATATCTTGCTGGTGTATGCAATAGTGTCTGCGTTTGGTGGCTGATTATGGGATGGGTCCTCAGCTGCGGCTTACAATTTTTTAAAACTAAATCATATACTTAGGCACATTGCATATATAAATAACTGATAAACCTAAATAGTATAAATTAAATACACTTTGGTTTTAATTATAAAGTTGATCACATCAATATGTTACTTATTTGTGAAGTGACATAACATAAGCAGAATAGTCATCTGCTTGCTTGCATGATCTTAGGACATGAAAATAAATGTTTCCTTAAAATACGTGGAATTCAACAATTTTACTTTGAAAGATCTATCTAGCTCTTGACAATCTATCATTTTAGAAAGGTGTTTGCATGCAGTCCTACACACTGTAACATGTGGGCAACAGGCCTGTCACTTGCAGCATAAATTATTCCACTGCAGGTGTCCACTACTTGTGGTTCTTATAATCATTCTAGGAACTCTGTCATGGTGATCCCTAAGCTGTGGTAGGATTGGATATATAGACATCTCATTTAGACCTGAGCATTTCATAGCCTTTATTCTCTGCACATAGACCAGTTGTGGTGGGTCTTTGTGTTCATTGCCATCTTGTGCAAAGAGAAGGTTCTCTGATGAGGGTTGAAAGGTGCTCTAAGCTTGACACCATGTTCATTTACTAGTGTAAAAGTATTAGGTTGTTCCCTATGGCCTATGACCTAGCCAGTATTGAGATTTGTCCCAGTTAACAGTACCAAGCATGAGGTCAATCTTGTGGTGCTGGCTTCAAAGCCATTCTGGGGGTGGTTGGTTTTTCCCATAACATCAGTGACACAATTGCAGAAGTGGGCATATCTTGCCAGATACATTGTTGCTAGGATGATAATATTCATAGCTGAATATGAATTTTGAATGTTTTTTATCCTCTGAGAGATTAAGTAGAACCTTCCAGCACTCTGAAAATGAGTCAGTAGGAATGAAGCTTGAAGATTGGAATCAGTTTGAGTTCTTCATGTTTTATGACTCAAGTGCATGGTTGTCTTCAGCAGTAGGATTTTACATTTAAGACTTGAAAGGTAACGAAGAGCAGAGGTAGCATGGTAGCATCATCGTGTTTGGGGGTCTATGGAACACAACTGACCAACAACTGGAAAAAATGTAAGCCGTACCTTACAACGCTCATTTTATTTGGTAGCCTATGCTTTCCGGAAGAGATGCTACCATGTCCCATATTAGAATAATTATGTCTCAACTCAATGTGTGTGGGGGAGGGAGGAAGGAGGGACAAAGAAATCTCAGGACCTTTGAAAACACCACATAAAGACCTGCTACTATAGAAGATTCCTAAAATATATACTTATATGCATATGCATACACACACACACACACACACACACATACACACACACACAGGAAAAAGGAATCTTTGTGTTAAGTTTTGAAAGTATCAAGCAAAACAAGCAAACAAAAAAATCCTCCCAATTATAAGGTTCCAGGTCTTTGTTAGATCTCTCTATACATGGAAAGATACAACTGTTTTCATCTACTGCTGAAAATGTGGACATAACAGCTAAAATGAACAAAATCCATACTGCAGATATTGCACACAGATGAGGATGTAAAGCAACTGGACATTTTACTCATTACTGTTCTGAATATAAAATGGTGAAGGAACACCATTCTACCATCCTCGAGGACATTTCATGGCATTGACACAGAAAAGATTGACTAACTTTGCCTCACACAAGACAGTAATGGGGCTGGAGTAATGGCACAGCAGTTAAAAGCACTGACTACTCTTTGGAAGGTCCTTAGTTCAAATCCCAGCAACCACATGGTGGCTCACAACCATCGATAATGAGATCTGACTCCCTGTTCTGGAGTGTCTGAAGACAGCTACATTGTACTTACATATAATAAATAAATACTTTTTTAAAAGACAGTAATGATTGCTTTACTTTTATTGTCATATTCCTTAGTAGATAAGAAATAGAAGGGTTGTGGTATATCCAGACAGTAGGATATTTGATATTAAAAAGAAGTGGTCTTTAAAACCATGAAAATATAGGAAGAAACTTATTACCAAGTCAAGGACCCTGATCTGAAAATATAAAAAGCATAGGAAATTTGGGACCAGTAAAATCTCAAAGACAGTCAAAAGATATGTGGTTGCCAGAGGTTAGAGGAGAGGAGGGCTAAATAAATTACCAAAAATTTTAAGTAGTAAAAGTGGTTTGTTTAATGCTATACTAAAAGGTGCACGCATTTATCAAAGTCCATAGAATGGGTACACAAATAATAAAAGTTATGGATTTGGGCTGATTAAGTGTTAAGCCAGCCAGAATTAATGGCATAGATGGGATAGAAGATATGGCTGGGGAGGAGATGATTGTCTTCTCTGAGGCTCTGGTCACCGAGAGGATTCCTAAGGTTTAATAGATAGATAGCCCCGCACCAGGCACATACAAGCAGCAACGGTTGGATCCAGCTATTAAAAAAAAAAAAAAAAAAAAAAAAGAATTGAGAAGAAGAACCTATTGAGGCACATATACGATAAAATTGGGATAATGGGGCTAAATATAAAATTATATCTCACTGTATACACATATGAAATTCTCAAGAACAAAGACATGTTTTCTAAGAAGAAGGAACCCAAAACATTTGTAGAAGCAAAGTGTAGAAATGCAGACAGTTCATGGACAGAGTTTAGAGTCTTTAAACCATTGGATTCAATCTCTAAAATCGAATCAGTCTTCCCAGTCATACAAGCCCAAGCATTCCAGTTTTGGTGCCTTAGTTTGGGTTTTATTTGTATCATCATCTAGCAGAAAGATTGGGGGTTATATAAACTAACTTAAAAATTCTAGCAGTTTCCTTCCCAGAGTCAGTCCATAGGAGTCGATTTCCATATGGCATGTTTTTTCTCTATCCTTAGTTTTGGTTACCTTTTTCTCTTCCCTCTTCCCTCTCTTCTCCATCCTTTTATCTATATTTTATATATCTTCTATATGTTACAAGAAAAATGAAGAATTCCATAAATTTTTCAGTATTAACATTAACAGCTAACATGTTTTTACAGATCCACAGTAAGGAAATGTCAATTTTATTTCATCCAAATCACTCCATCTATTTAGCACTGAACTTCCCATTTTTTTAAAAAAATTATTAGATATTTTCTTAATTTACATTTCAAATGCTATCCTGAAAGTTCCCTCTACCTTACCCTGCCCTGCTCCCCTACCCACCCACTCCCACTTCTTGGCTCTGGTTTTCCCTGTATTGGGGCATATAAAGTTTGCAATACCAAGGGGCCTCTCTTCCCAATGATGGTCTACTAGGCCATCTTCTGCTACATATGCAGCTAGAGACATGAGCTCTGGGGGTTCTGGTTAGTTCATATTGTTGTTCCTCTTATAGGTACTCTCTGGATTGTCCATCCTTTCATCTTAGCTCCAAACTTTTGAATTTCACATTTTAAAATCTCTTCTTCTTCTTCCTCTCTTTAAGATCCTGAGAGAGGTAACCCAATCACAAAAGAACTCACAAGATATGAAATGCACTCACTGATAAGTAGATATTAGCTCAGAAACTTAGAATATCCAAGATACAATTTGCAAAACACATGAAACTCAAGAGGATGGAAGACCAAGTGTGGATACTTTGCTCCTTCTTAGAATAGGGAACAAAATACCCACGGAGGGAGTTACAGAGACAAAGTTTGGAGCTGAGACAGAAGGAAGGACCATCCAGACACTGCCCCATCCAGGGATCCATCCCATAAACAGCCACCAAACCCAGACACTATTGCATATGCCAGCAAGATTTTGCTGACAGGACCCTGATATAGCTATCTCTTGTGACACTATGCCAGTGCCTGGCAAATACAGAAGTAGATGCTCATAGTCATCAATTGGATGGAACAAAGGACCCCCAATGGAGGAGCTAGAGAAAGTACCCAAGGAGCTGAAGGGGTCTGCAACCCTATAGGAGGAACAACAATGTGAACTAACCAGTACCCCCAGAGCTCACGTCTCTAGCCACATATGTAGCAGAAGATGGCCTAGTAGGCCATTATTGGTTGAAGAGGCCCTTTGATATTGCAAACTTTATATGCCCCAGTACAGGGGAATGCCAGGGCCAAGAAGTGGGAGTGGGTGGGTAGGGGAGCAGGGCGAGGGGATTTTCGGGATAGCATTTCAAATAGCAGGTATAGGGGATTTTTGAGATAGCACTTGAAATATAATTGAAGAAAATATTTAGTAAAACAGCATATGCAGTAAAAAATAAAATAAATAAAATAAAATAAAATTAGCAACATAAATACCACAAGCTGTGGAAACTCAGTGCTGTGCTACAATAGAAAATAACACACAGAGAGAGAGAGAGAGAGAGAGACAGACAGACAGACAGACAGACAGACAGACAGACAGATACACCTTTTAAATGTAATTTTAAATACTACTGAGACACTATTTCAACAGGATGACCTGGACACAACTGTACACATATGTCAGTAATGAATTTGAGAGTTCATAAATATCAACACAAATTTAAACTGGTTTTAGAATAATGGAAAACTGGCCTCAAAGAATGTGCTCATTGGTTTTCCTATATTCTCTCTTTTTTTCCCAACATTTATTAGATAATTTCTTTATTTACATTTCAAGTGTTACCCAGAAAGTTCCCTATACCCTCCCCCCTCCTGGCCCTGCTCCCCTACCCATCCGCTCCCACATCTTGGCCCTGGCGTTCCCCTGTACTGGGGCATATAAAGTCTGCATGACCAAGGGGCCTCTCTTCCCAATGATGGCCAACTAGGCCATCCTCTTCTATATATGCAGCTAGAGACATGAGCTCAGGGGGTACTAGTTAGTTCATGTTATTCTTCCACCTATAGGGTTGAAGACCCCTTCAGTTCCTTGGGTACTTTCTCTAGCTCCTTCTTTGGGAACCCTGTGTTCCATCTAATAGCTGACTGTGAGCTTCCACCTCCATGTTTGCCAGGCATTGGTATAGTCTCCCACGAGACAGCTATATCCGGGCCCTTTCAGCACTATCTTGCTGGCTTAAAGAAGCTATCCACGTTCACTTTGCCTAGATAGGTATATGCCCTATAACTTAGTGGTCAGCATCCGTTTCCTCAAGTCAATACTCTATCCCCCCACAGTCCCTAGAGGAGGGCAGGAAAATCCTTCATTTCTTCAACAGCAAGCTTAGCCTCACTCAGTCCCATGTGACCATTAAGGGCAGAGGGTCAGTCCACTTCTACAGATAGCTCAGCTTTTAATTCAGTGCAGAAAATGAGTAAGGTTATTCTCTGAGATCATCAGACATAGGAATCTGGCAAAATTGTCTCCAAGACACAGAATTGGGATAAAAAAAAATAGGGGCAGACTAAATTTATAGTGTCCATGGCAAATTTATGAGAGTTATTAAATTTAATGCCAGGGCTACAGAAACCTATAACTACAGGCAAGTGATGAATTGCTGAGGTGTTCTGAGTGGTGCTTTAGAACACTATGATATACCACAGCACATAAAGGAATCTCTCACCAAAGCAAGAAACCTGAAAGACAAAATGATACTGTACTAAAATTCTAGAGATTGAAAAAACAATGTGTCTATAATTAATATAACAAGACTTTTTCCAAAATAATGGAATTATATAGCGAGTAACATTTGACCTCTACATTAACATATTGATAAAGACATGTTATTATCCATATTAACTGTAACTTAGTCTTAACCAAACGAGTGAAACTAGAACTGTATTGGGTGTTTTCAAAACAGTAAGATTAACCAAATATAAGATAATAGTGTATACATTGAGCAACACACTTATGACTGATAACAACTTTAGAAAGAAGTATCATACCTCAGGGTAAAGGAAACAAAGGTTGAAATATGTATGCAATTTTATTTTAATAAATACAATTGGATATCTCTATCTCCATCTATCTCTGTCTCTCTCTGTGTCTCTGTCTCTGTCTCTCTTCCTCTCTCCTCTCTCTCTCTCTCTCTCTCTCTCTCTCTCTCTCTCTCACACACACACACACACACACACACACACACACAAAAACACACTTTTATTCAGTTTACTTCTACTCTTCATCTATAGAAAAGGACAGAAAAAATGTCACTATTAGACCAGCCTTGATGGCTGTGGTCATTGTCCAGCTTCAAAGCTTTTAAAGAGTTGTTACCATCAACATCTTTTTGCACTGCTTTGGAAAATGAATGCAGATTGCAGTGGTGTTCTTCTGTGCCGTACACATGACAAATACTGTGTGCACATACATCAGAGAATATTTAAATCTCTTGCACTCATTAACTCTGATGTTAACCATGAGTTAAATAAAGATGATGTAAATATTTGGCAATAATCAAGTAAACCTACTTTGATTTGCTTTTGTCTAATTTTCCAAGCTTGCTGATAGACCCAAATGATTTTTCTTAATTAATGTAAGAAATTCAACAACACAGATTTCTACTTGAACCAGGTCATGTAATTTTTTATGTAGAAAAATTTATAATTTAAATGATTTTTGTGTATCTAACAAAAAAGTTGAATAAGCATCACATATGCCAATCACAATACAGATGATACTTATTACTGTTTGCAGGTAATTATGAAGTACCACATTTATCCGTAAACAGGACTTACCTAAAATAATTAAATTATGTAATACTAATATAAATGCAAATGACAACTTGAATGGGATTTCTTGGAGCTTGCCTATAATCTAGCCTTTAGGAGGCTGAGGCATTGAGGATTACAAGTTCAAAGTTAGACTAGAACATGACATGAGACTGTTTCAAATCATAAAAAAAAAAAAACCACAAAGAAAAAGCCTCACATGTCTCATTCCTGGGAGCAATTGATTTTTAGGGCCAAGATGCATTCATTCATTTGAGTGAATTATAATTTCCAGCAGATTTTTGATATGTATTATCTTAATTATTTATATTACAGAAGGTTGTTTTAATACAATTTGATTATCTAGTTATAATTTTCTCTTATTGAAAAATAATTAGTACAAGTACTTGGTTGGTTCTCTTTATTCAGTGCCCACAGTAAGAGTATGTGGAGAATCTCTCCCCACTTCTGTTTTTGTCTGATCAGCCAGTTATAATCTTTCTTTTAAAAAAAAAAATCAGCACATGAATCTAAGAGATGTCTCAATAGGTAAAAGTAGAGTGTGTTCTTCCGGAATGAGTTTAGTTCCAACAACTACAGCTGACAACTGACTCCAGCTCTGGGGTATCTGACACGCTTTTCGAGTCTCCACAAATAACTGCACTCAGATACACATACATGTAGACACACATATAATTAGAAATAATATAAACCCTTTAAAACCTTAGTACACGTAACTGATCCTTCCTACTCAATCAACAATGCCCAGAATAATGAAGTGATGCTCAGCATACTATGCTGGCCAACTGTTTTGCCATTGTGAATATAATGATTTCAATATATTTGTAGTTTTTCTTAAGGTTTAATTAGTAGAAACATCTTCAAAGTTAATCTCAAAATTGTCTCATTATTGAAGAAATCTGTTATCTTTCTTTGTATCGTTGTGTGATTCAGGCACATTTGGTTTTTTGGGTTGGTTTGGTTTTGGTCTTTTTTTTTTTTTAATTTCCATTTCAGACATTAGTCACTAGACAAAAAGACACAATTCTGTTAAATGTGAAATGGAGGTTAAGGTATGGATCCCATACCAGACCTTTATATTGGTCAGTTATCTTTCCTAATCTTAGCAGAGTAAAGAGATATTTAGTGCTTCTATTGTGCTTGTATGATGTTATTTTGTTTTTAATTATGTATACTGTTGTTTATAAGATGTTGTTCTGTTTTTTTAATTATGTATATTGTGTGATGTGCACATGAGTGCAGGTGTCCACTAGGCAAGGAGAAGGCTTTGTGTGTCCTGGAGCTGGAGATACAAACTGGAGATACAGGATAAGTTCTATCACATAGTCATTGGAAACAAAACTCAGGTCTTCTGCAAGAGCAAAGTGCACTCTTAATGCCAAAGCCATCTCTCCAGCCCAGATTTTTGTCTTTTTACATAGAGATATAAAACATCTCACAAATTCAAAGAGTACAACTACTTTTCTTGTGTTTAAATAAGTGAATAATAAGTGAATTTAACTGTCATTCAGGTTAAAATAAGTTGATAAGTGCATTTTGATATTAGTAAGTAAAATAAAAGTAAATAAAATGTTAATGCTTACTATAGCTTTGACATAGGCTTTAAAGAAAATTTAAAGTTAACTATTTCCACTGAAATTTTAGAGAGATAATATAAAAGAAGAAATAGTGTATTTGAAGGAATGTAAAAATAGAATCCACAGAACTGAAAGATATTAAAAACTGCAAAACATTTTCAAATAAAGTGAAAACGTTTGCAATACATTAGAATACATGTGTAGGCATGAAATATCATCTCCATGGACTGGAAAGCTCAACACTTTTACAGACTCTGTTCTCTGCTAATTGATCTACTAATACAGTGTAAGTTGCTTAGTTCATCCCACTTTTATAGAAATTGAAAAGCCTACACACAAAATTTTAGAGATAAATGCAAAGCTTATTGATGAAAAAACTATAAAGAGAACATTGTCAGAATCATAAGATTTAACTTCAGAGTTTACAAAGAAAAACTGCAGAATAGCTACTAATGTCTTGGTGTGAGAATCGGGCAAACGATTGAAGAGGAGGTTAACAAGAAAGAATTTGTGTAGGTTTATATAAAAAGAAATGCAATCTGCAAAAGGAAATTCTACTTTTCCCACTGGCCTAAGAGCAAAAACTAAAATTAAAATATTTTCTTTACCACCTTGAAGCAATAAACATTCCTTAGAGAAAATATTCATAAATTCACTTCCAACAAAAGAGAAGTTCATTCTATTAAACAAAACAAAAGGCAAAAAAGCAGTGTCAGAAAATGCTTGCAATATTCTACAAGCACTACACTTCAGAGGTCACAGGACTCAAACTAAGGATAGCCATCCAGAGGCTTTTTTTCAATTACATCTCACTAAAGCGGATATAAGAATGAATGAATAGAACATAGAACGTCACACTTAAACATATACAAGAATGGCCTGCCTCAAGACTGATAATATTGAGCACTCAAGATGAGGAGGTGCAATTGAATTCTGAGTGGTTTCCATTAAATTATCTAAAATTTAAACGTCATTTTCATAAAGATTAAAATACATTACTATATGATCCAGCAATCTTAGCCCAAGATACTGACTGAAGAGTATTTAAAGCAAATTTCCAATCAGAATTTTGTGTATGTTCATTAGAGTCAGTATTATTCATAATAGACCCAAATACTACAACATTTGCTAACAGACACATTTATAAATAAGTTCTTATATATCTGTATACTATAATAGTACTCAACAATTAGAATTGTAAATTCTTAGTATATATGCCAATAGACTAACATCAGAAAAGTTAGATACTAAATAATGTAAACTATATTATTCCATTTATATGAGATTTAGAACAGATGAACTGAATCATCTTTAACAGAAAGCAGATGGATGTGGCTGAAGGTTTGGGAGAGGGCTTTAACTCCAAGCAGCACAAGGAAATGCTGCTTAGGATGACGACAGTCCCTAGCATCCTGTATTGTAATCATACTTGAAAATACTTTTGTCAATCTTGTTTAAAATACACAACTAAAATCATTGTCATCTTTTACTCAATTTTGCATCAATAATGTTTTTAAGTGTCCTGAAAATAATACATAAATCACACATTCTTTACAGGAGATCAAGCCATGATCCCTACATGGAAAGAATGGAGAGGCGTCTAGGCCTGTTCACCTCCCTCATTCTGCACTTCACTCAATTCTAGTAAATGTTCCCTATCTCTTTGTAGACATAAGTCTTTATTCTCATTCTGTGATTTTTACCTTTTAACTGTTGTGTTTCTTTCCAGGAAATTACAAATACTAAATTAATAATAACCAGCATTTGAACAATGTGTTTAGGTTTAAAAAAAACAAAAATTTTTAAAAGATTTATTTATTTATTATATGTAGTTGTCTTCAGACTCTCCAGAAGAGGGAATCAGGTCTCATTACAGATGGTTGAGAGCCACCATGTGGTTGCTAGGGTTTGAACTCAGGACCTTCAGAAGAGCAGTCAGTGATCGTAACTGCTGAGCCATCTCTCCAGCCCTATGTTTAAGTTTTTTAAAGAAGTTTCATACTGCAGAGAGTAAGAAGAGCACTGGGTACTCTCCCAGAGGACTCAAAGCTCAGTTCCTAACACCCACAAAGTAGCTCACAACCATCTCCATTTCTGTTAACAAGAAGTCTTACACCTTCTCTTGTCCTCTTTGGGCACACATATGATACACAAACACATAGTAAAACATTCATACACATTAACATAAAAATTAAATCTTTTAAAGATCATTTTCAGAGTTTTATGTTTGTGTATCAATGTGTATTGTATTTGTGTGTGCACTTGTAAATGTGAATACAGGTGCCTGTGAACTCTAAAAGAGGAGATCAGATTTCCTGGAGCTGAAACTATAGTTGTGAGCCACACAATATGGACACTAGGAAGACTCAGAACCTGTGAAAGAGTAGTATATACCTTTTACCACTGAGCCATTGCTCCAGTCCTCAAAATTAAAATTTTTAGAAGCACTCACATAGTTTGTTCTGTTTCATTTCATGTGATATTTATGGAGATCATGTGAGGCACTCTTATCTACATTAATCATTTTCCCACAGTACACAGCACTTGCTAATCTCCACCATATCCACCTTCTGCTTTAATGATGAAAATGTGTAAGAGAAAGCAGGCAGAGGCCTAATATTTAGCGGACACAATAATAAAATAGCTTATGTTTATTTCTTTGGCAAATGTGGAGAGAGAAGCTTCTAGATATATATGTTACATGTGGGTCTATACACGTCAATGGGTAGCCTTGATAACTTGTGAGAGCCAGTTAGAGGAGTGACTGATGTATAATTAAAATGAGGGACAGTTAGTAGGGGATGAAAATCCAAAACAAGCAACAAACCATACAGCAAAAGGGTCTGCGGGAGAAGCCGTGGAATGTACAGTCGGACTTCTGGAAGCAAGGGTATTTAAATTGATCTAAGAATTCAGCCGATGGAGGAAAAGAACAGCTGAGCCCACAGGCATTATGGTAAGAGATTTCCAGCAGTAAAGAAGGAAGTCCTGATGAAATATATAAAAGAAGGCTGGGGGGGGGCGGGGGGGAACAGATCTGTGGGGAATTGCAGGCTGGTCTCCAGTCGAGCTGAGGTCTGAACCCTGATGGCCATAATTCACCGACATGACACGGTAGGTGTGTTCCCTCATGCTCCTGAACTCTGGCCCCTGCCTAAGGTACCACCTCCCACAGCCCCCACAAGAGAAGCATGGTCAGTAGTCACGTAAGCAATGGCCTAAGCTTCTGACCTTCAGGCTAAACTCCTCCCCAGTTACCTAGCAACAGTGAAGACCATAAAAGGGAGGGCTCAGCCCCCCTCACTCTCTTGCTCTTACTCCTTTGTCCTCTACCTCTCACTTCTCTCACTTCTCTCTCCTCTTCCCTTTCTCGTTGTCTTCTTCTTTCCTCTCTTCTCTTCTTTCTCTTTCTCTCTAGCCCCCCCCCCTTCTACCTTCTCTCTTTCTCCTGCATTTCTATAATAAAGCTCTTAAACCATAGAGTCTCCGCTCTGCTCCTTCAAGGCCCGCTGTGCACTCTGGTCAGTGTTGCGAACTTCTTCCCTCATCCCTCTCTCCCACAACCCCGGTGGCTTTAGCAAAGTAGCTGGGGGGGGGTCCCCAGGCAGGGATGCTCCTTGACCACCCCCTGAAGAGTGGGATAGAGGAATGCCCACCCAGGGATGAGTGGGTAGGGCAGGTAGCAGCCCTCCCACGCCTGACTGACCAGAGAATAGGGAAACTCTGGAGGGGCGTTGGGCATATTTTTCCTTCTGATCCACCCACACCCCCCACCCCACCCCAGGCTTCCCCCTTTATTTTGTTCCCAACACAGATCAGAGAAATAGACACTTGTGGGGAAGCAGTCTGTGAAAGGACACGAGATGACTGGTTGAAACCATAGAAGTAGAGGTCAGGATGCAACAGAAGAGACAGCAGAGAATGTAATGGGCCCACAGTGTGGGGCAGTGAGCAGAACGGCTCCCTGAAGAACTCTGGAGGACAGGGTTGAATGGCCTCATTTGGATCACAGCATTCAACTGAACAAGAAATTTGAAGAGCAGGTTCGTGAATTATAGGATGAGCATAGAGAGCTGTTGATGTTAAGGAGATAAATGTTACAGTCTATAGAAAAGGAACCAGAAGGGACCCAACAGCAAAGCAATCCAGCAAGGCTAATTTATTCCCTTCTATAGATTCCTTTCTCTTTTTCTTTATAAAATTATTTTTTACTGAGCTTGAACATCACTCAGCAAGTCATATTGGCTACAAACTTCAGCATGACTTATACCGTTTTGTTGGCTCATTCCATTCATATAGATGTTTTCCTGGCTCTCGTTTGCTGTGCTTGGTATGGGAAGGTGCACCAGGCTTTAAAGCAGAAATAAATGAACAGGAACGTTTAATAGAGGAAGGATTAAAAAGAACTAGCAAAGGAAATAGTGAAGAAACAGTAGAGAAAAAGAATCAGGAACGTGTTGGTTCATGACCAGGATGGACTATGGCAAATCTCATCATCTTGTGATGGAGATGTCAATGGTGACCCTATAAGTTAGAGGTTCAATATAGTAATAGGTATGTAACCCACACTGTCATGTGGCAATAAATGAGACTTTAAAGTAAGAACTCGGAGCAAGCAGGAGTACAGAATTCTTCCAACATACCTGAGCTACATTCGGGTAGAGGGAAAAAAAACTGCTTATTGGTGGATTCTCAACATTACTGTTGTCAGAACATCTAAAGGCATATGGCAAACATTTCTGCTTCTCTCTTTGCCTTAGACAGGGTTTCATTGCTGTGAAGAGACACCATGGCCGAGGTAACTTTTATAAAGGACAACATTTTATAGGAGCTGGCTTACAGTTTTAGAGATTCACTCCATTATCATCAGGGCATGGTTGTGTCCGGGCAGACATGGATGGTTTTGGAGAAGGAGCTGGCTGAAAAGTCTACATCTTGTTCTCAAGACAACCAAGAGAAGATGGGCATCCACAGCCAGTTAGAAGGAAGCTCTCTTTCACAGTAGGTGGGGCATAGAAAACCTCCAAAGCCCACCCCCATAGTGATGCAATTCCTCCAAGAGGGCCACACCTCCTAACAGTACCACTCCTTGTGGGCAAGCATATTCAAACTATCACATTCTTTTTTCGAATTCCTGTATTAGTGACACCTGGAGCAAACACATCTCAGAAGCTTGATCATCCAGTGACAAGCTATGTCACATATCTCTACTTCTGCATGTTGGTATCTATGCAGTTGAGCTATGCCCATTAACAGCACTGCTGTTTGTGTTTCCAAAGGGACTACATGATAACAAACATATTAGAGGAATGCATGTTTGAACCTCAGAACATGTGAAAATACTAATATGGACAGAGGAAAAATCCATTCCCCAAAAATTTCAATATATTCAATGTATAGAGCATGACACTTTATATGGAAATAATAAGAAAACATTATATTGCTTTATTTTTATCTTTTATTGCCTAAAGGTAAATAAAATATTGGTCAGATAATAACCAATGTGATGTAAGATTTTAAATGTCTTACCTTTTATGGGTGTTTTGCCTATATGTATGTCTGTGCACAATATTGGGGCGGGGCCACAGAGTCCAAATAGGATATAAGATCCCCTGAAACTAGAAGCACAGACAGTTGTGAGCCACTATGTACATCCTGAGACTTGAACCTAAATTCTCTCTACAAGAGCAGCCAGTGCACTTACCTTCTGAGCTCTCTCTGTGCCCTGTCCCTAAAATGTCTTTTGGTGTCACAAATCATGTGTGCACATTAATTGAAAAAAATGTAAGTGTGTAACCAATCACGGGGTCTCAGCTCTCTAAAAATCTCCCTTACCAATCCATGTTAATGAAAACAAGTAGCAGTTCTGAAATCCAAATGCCTAGAAGCAACACTAAATGAACTCAATACCTATAGCATCTATATATCTCGACCTATATCTACGTCAAATCAATTTATTCTTATATGTAAAAATAATAAAAAATGATAGTGAATTTGAAAGGCAATGGGGAGTATGGGAGGAATTGAAGGGAAGGGACATGGGAAGGAGCTGTACAGAGGGAAGGGAAAGAGAGAAACAATGGGGTTACATTTTAATTAAAACAAAAATCGATCGAAAGTAGCCTGTGCATGAGCCAGAAAGAGCAAGCCAGGAAGCAGAATTCCTCCATGGTCCCTGTTTCAGTTGCTGCCCCCAGAATCCCATTTTAAGTTCTTTCCTGATTCCCCACAATGATGGACTGTGAGCCAGCAGCCTGGGATGCTGGGATGAGATACGCCCTTCCCACCCTCTTCTCTCAGACATGGTTTGCTATGTGCATCTCACGCCTCTTTCATGAATTAAAATACACAGGCAAAAGCTGTACTTGACCATAATGATGCCACTTACACAGTAAAAGGCTAAAATTAAATATGAATTTTCTTTTTTTAAATTTTTTACTGGTTATTTTATTTATATTTCAAATGTTATCCCCATTCCTGGTTTCCCCTCCTCAAATCCCCACCTCTTCCCTCCTCCCCCTGTTTCTATGAGGGTGCTCACCCACAAGCCCACCCACTCCCACCTCACTGCCCTAGCATTCCCCGACACTGGGGCATCAAGCATCCACAGGACCAAGGGCCTCCCCTCCCATTGATGCCCGACAAGGCCATCCTCTGCTACATATGCAGTTGGAGCCATGGGTTCCTCCATGTGCACCCTTTGGTTGGTGGTTTGATCCCTGGGAGCTCTGGGGCATCTGGTTGGTTGATATTGTTCTTTCTATGGGATTGCAAGCCCCTTCAGCTCCTTCAGTCCTTCCCGGAACTCCTCCATTGGGGTCCCCGAGCTTAGTCTGATGGTTGGCTACAAGCGTCCACATCTGTATTGGTAAGGCTCTGGCAGAACCTCTCAGGAGACATTCATATCAGGATCCTGTCAGCAAGCCCTTCTTGGCTTCAGCAATAGTGTCTGGGTTTGGTGGCTGATATATGGTATGGATCCTCAGGTGGGACAGTCTCTGGGTGGCCTTTTCTTCAGTCTGTGCTCCACTCTTTGTCCCTGTATTTCCTTAAGACAGGAGAAATTCTGTCTTAAGGAAATCTTAAGAGAAATCTTCTCAAATCTTTGAGAAGGGTGAGTGGTCCCATCTTTCAACCAGGGGCTGTGCCTAACCTCTTTATATGGTCTCTACAGGTTCTCTCTCCCCTTTGTAGGGTATTTCAGCTAATGTCATCCCGTTGGATCCTGGGAGCCTCTTGCTTTTCTGACATCTGGGAATTTCTAGTGGTTACCCCAGTTCCCCACCCACCATTGCTACACACCTCTGTTCAATTTCCTGACCCTCTGTACATCTCCCCTCTCTCCTCCCACACCTGATCCTGTCCCCCTTTTTTTCCTCTCTCCCTCTTCTCTTCCTCCCAGGTCCCTCCTACTCTCTTCCTCCCAGGTCCCTCCTACCCTCTTCCTCCCAGGATTGTTTTGTTCTCCCTTCTAAGTAGGACTGAGGCATCCACACTTGGTTTTCCTCCTTCTTGAGCTTCATATGGTCTGTGAGTTGTATCATGGATATTCCGAGCTTTTTTCCTAATATTCACTTATCAGTGAGTACCTACCATATTTGTGTGAGGAGCAGGTGTGGCACCCATTCCAAGATGGTGCCCGAGAAGGTTGGTAAGCCTTATGACTAACACCTGACTTCCATATACACCCCTGCATAGTCACGTCCGCTGTCTTGTACTGCGCAGAAGCGCTGCTACAGAGGATCAGGCCAGCTGATGTTGAGCACATTAGAGCTATGGCAAGCACCTGTGGGGCAGGCTCTGAGTGGTGAAGGCACAGAGATTTAAGGGTGGTCAGGGAGAGGCTCGGGGCCCATTTGGAAGAAGTCAAGGATCTTGAGTAAACTGCTTTGGGAAGAACTCCGTGTCTTGTCGCTCCTTTCTGTGGGTCAGATCAGGCAGCGACAAATGGTGGCTTGCACGGGGAAGTTCAGAACTCATCGCAGTCAGGGCAGCTAGCTGGAAGGTTCTCAGGTAAGAGACAATAAAGTTCTCAGGTAAGGAACAATAAGATTCCCGGTTGTGGGATAAGTTGTACTAAGCATCATGGGAAATTTACTGTCAACAGGTGTTTTGCTTTTGTGAAAATTAGTGAGATCTTACTTTTCAGATGGGAACAGAAAATGTACAAAAAAGCTAAAGAAGGGTAGTAAGGCTCTAGAACAGTTAAAAGAGGAGAGGTCTCAAAAGTCAGAAAATGGTGACAGCTCAGAAGAGGAGGAAATCTCTGAAGATGAGCTTGAGAAGCTGGCGCAAACAAAACTAAAAGTAGAACCTACCGTGCCCAGGCTTCCGTGGCTATCTCTGTATGCTCCTACCGGAGTATCGGGATGGAGTTTGTGCCCCGAGGCTTGGAAAGAGTTGTGAGCTCAGTGTTTTCCAGTATTCCAGGATGCCCAGGGTGCTCGCTACCATGGGCCGCTTGACTGGAAAGTTATTCAAAGGCTGGCCGAAGGAGTCAGAGCCTACAGCACCAACGCTGCTTATGTAGTTTCTCAGCTGGAGTCCCTTCATAGATATTGCATGACTCCCAGTGATTGGCAGAATTTGGCAAGAGCATGCCTGTCTCCTGGTCAGTACTTAGCTTGGAAAGCCTTTTTTATTGAGTATGCGGCAGAGCATGCTGCTGTAAACAATGCTAATGGCCAACCAATCTGGGACCAGGATATGCTGCTAGGGCAGGAGCGGTTTGCCAATCAGCAGACCGGCTACCCTTCCCAGGTGTATGAGCAAATTAATCTTTTAGGCACTAGAGCCTGTAAATCTCTTCCAAATAGAGGAGAAGTACAAGGAAATTTGACCAAGATAATTCAAGGGCCAGCAGAGCCATTTGCCAACTTTGTGGCCAGAATGGTAGAAGCAGGTGGGAGGATTTTGGGGGATCCTGATACAGCTATGCCATTACTGAAACAACTGATTTTTGAGCAGTGTACCAAAGAGTGCAGACAAGCCATTAACCCATATAAGAGCAAAGGGTTAGAAGTATGGATGAAGATCTATAGAGAGTTGGGGGGACCCCTTTCTAATGCTGGATTGGCTGCCGCTATTATACAGATGTTTCGAGGTAAAGGCGGTGCCAAGTATAGTAATTGTTTTAGGTGTGGTCGGCCTGGACATTTAAAATGCCAGTGCCCTCAGCTGCAGGCTTCTGAAGGCCTCAGAGCAAGAATGCCTACACTTTGCCCAAGATGTAAAAAAAGGAAATCATTGGGTGAATGAGTGTAGATCAGTGAAGGATATCCATGAGCAGGCATTAAATGCTGGATATAGAGGAGCCAAGCCAAAAAATGAAATACGGGGCCCTCGACCTCAGGGCCCTCAAATATATGGGGCAGTAACCGAGAATTGGCCAAGCCTGAGGCCTCCAATGCAGTGGAGCCACCCCGAAGAGCAACAAAGGAAAGTACCCAAGATGGGGTCCACTACATCAAAATGAAAATAAAATGTGCTCTGATGCAGCTACTTAAAAAAAGTGGAGTGAAGCTAGAAACCGAAACCCTCAATAGATTCCTGGAGACAGTGAAAAAAGAAACGAAGGCGATCATATCGCAGCACAGTGGACAGAGTGGCAAACAGAGAGGAAAAGAGTCTAAGAAGAGGGGAAGTGAAGAGGGAAGTTCAGATGAAATTCTAAGTTCCTCTAACAGTGAAGAGTGGCTAACTTTTAGAGTATCAAAAATGAGGCTAAGAAAAGACAGGCCTCCAGAACCATCTCCAGCATTAACTTTGCCATCCAATTATGGGGAAGAGTGTGGCGAGGGGCGCAGTAAGCATGCATCTGTATGGCATAATATCCCTCCTGAGGCAGGTGCTTTCCCTGTGTTTCAGGACCAACAGGGTCAGAGATACCATGAACCCCTGGATTGGAAGGTTATCCAGAGGCTCAAGGAGTCCGTATCAACATATGGGGTACAAGCCTCATTTACTATTAGCCAGGTAGAGGCATTACAGAGGCATTGTATGACTCCTTTTGATTGGATGAACCTCAGTAAGGCAGTCCTGACGGGAGGTGCCTATTTGAATTGGAAAGCTGCATATCTAGAATACGCCCTTGAGCAGGCTGCTGCTAATGCTACTAATGGCCAGCCAGCCTGGAACATAGATATGCTTATAGGACAGGGAAATTTCACAAATAACCAGATAGGTTATCCCGACCAAGTTTATGAACAGATTAACACCTGTGCTATAAAGGCCTGGAAAATGCTTTCTGGAACAGGAGACTTAGGAGCGAGCCTTTCTAAGGTGCTTCAAGGGAAAAAAAAGCACTTTTCTGATTACCTTGCCAGAATGGTTGAAACTGCAGGTAGAGTGTTTCTGGATGTGGATCAAGCCATGCCTCTTATTAAGCAATTAACTTATGAACAGGCCAATAAGCGTTGTAGGGATGCCATCTGAACTTATAAGAACAAGTCGGTAGATATCTGGCTGAAGGAATGCAGAGATATTGTAGACAGACCATTGACTAATGAAGGACTTGCCGCAGCTATCTTAGCAGGACAGAAAGGACAGAGGAATAGAACTGGCTCAAAGGGCATTAGTGGGAGATGTTTTTCCTGTGGCCAACCTGGGCATATTAGAAAGGATTGTCTTAATCACTTCCACGTTGCTGTGGTCCCTCTGGCTAGGCAACCTAAACTTTGCCTGAGATGCAGAAAAGGAAATCATTGGGCTAGAGAATGCCAGTCTAAATGGGATGTGGATGGCCGCCCTCTTGTGCCTGCACAACCAGGTTCGAGGTCAAAAAACAGGCCACAGGGCCCTCTGCCCCAGGGCCCTCAAATATATGGAGCAGTGCAGACACCCACTCAGTGGCCCATAATGCAGCAGATCCCTCCATGTCCCCGTCTGAGGGTAACCCCAGAAGAGCTACCGCAGAAAGGACAAGATTGGACATCTATGCCACCACCAGACTCATATTAACACTAGCTATGGGTATACAAGTTATTACCTCTGATTTTAAGGGACCCCTTCCTGACAATACTGTGGGCCTACTTTTGGGCCGAAGTTCAGCTACCTTAAAAGGGCTAACAGTGCATCCAGGGGTGATAGATTCAGATTAAAATCATGGTTTCTTCCCCCCGAGGCACATGTACTATATCCCCGGGAGATAGAATTGCACAGATAGTATTACTCCCCAGTTGTCATGCTAAGTATCCAACCAAGGGAAAGGAGGATTTGGGTCTACAGGGTGCGGTCAGTGAGAAAACATGCCATGTCATTGCACATTGCTTTGAGGCTTGGGGAGCTTGGGGTATGTCTAAATTTCCTAAGCCCCTACTTTTGTTACATTCTGCTAATAATTTTTCCAGAAATCTTTTTAAGTATCTTGCAGGAGACTTGGATAACCTGCTGAGGGAGTTTCGACAGTCCATCGTCCACCTTAATTCCTGGCCTCCAGGTTAACCTGCTGGATTCCTCAAGCAACGTCCCACATCAAGGAGTGGGTGAGAATGGGAGGATTAGCTTTGTGCCTGATCCTTATCAGTTGCCTAGCCTTTTGGTGCCTATGTAAGCCAGGCTTTAAAATGAGAACTCCTTAGCAAAGAACTCAGGCCTTGATTGTACAAGCATTTGCAGCCATGGAGATAGGACTATCTCCTCAAGTGTGGCTTAGCATGTAGAGAAGTAGTCAAAGACGGGTAAGACTCCTTGGACATGTTACAAACCTATGGCAAGGTTCAAACAGAAGCTGTTTGACTCCTTATGACGGGTAAGGAACATTGTCACAAGGGACAACCTAAAACAGGCATTTTCTCCGCTAAAATAAAAAATAAAGGGGGAATTGTGAGGAGCAGGTGTGGCACCCATTCCAAGATGGTGCCCGAGAAGGTTGGTAAGCCTTATGACTAACACCTGACTTCCATATACACCCCTGCATAGTCACGTCCGCTGTCTTGTACTGTGCAGAAGCGCTGCTACGGAGGATCAGGCCAGCTGATGTTGAGCACATTAGAGCTATGGCAAGCACCTGTGGGGCAGGCTCTGAGTGGTGAAGGCACAGAGATTTAAGGGAGGTCGGGGAGAGGCTCGGGGCCCATTTGGAAGAAGTCAAGGATCCTGAGTAAACTGCTTTGGGAAGAACTCCGTGTCTTGTCGCTCCTTTCTGTGGGTCAGATCAGGCAGCGACATATGTGTACTTTTGAGATTGTGTTACCTCATTCAAGATGATGTCCCCAGATCCACTCATTTGCCTAAGAATTTCATAAATTCATTGTTTTCAATAGCTGTGTAGTACTCCATTGTGTAAATGTACCACATTCTCTGTATCCATTCCTCTGTTGAGGAACATCTAGGTTCTTTCCAGCTTCTGGCTATTATAAATAAGGCAGCTATGAACATAGTGGAGCATGTATCCTTATTACATGTTGGAGCACCTTCTGGGTATATACCCAGGAGTGGTATAGCCGAGTCCTCAGGTAGTACTATGTCCAGTTTTCTGAGAAACCACCAAACTGATTTCCAGAGTGGTTGTACGAACTTGATCCCACCAGCAATGGAGGAGTGTTCCTCTTTCTCCAGATCCTTGCCAGCATCTCCTGTCACCAGAGTTTTTTATCTTAGCCATTCTGATTGGTGTGAGGTGGAATCTCAGGGTTGTTTTGATTTGCATTTCCCTGATGATTAAGGAGGTTGAAATTTTCTTTAGGTGCTTCTCGGCCATTTGATATTCCTCAGTTGAGAATTCTCTGTTTAGTTCTGTACCCCACTTTTAGTGGGAATTTTATCAATTGTTTTATATTTCCCATTAATAAGACCATTCTATAATCCTATAACTTCTGTTTCTTCTCATATAACACCATATTTTGTTGAAGGAATGTGATGCAAATTGTTGCAGTTAAAGTAATCACAGAACCATGAGACATTTGCCAAATGCACAATACAATTTGCAACATAATATAACATAAAGAATCCCCCAAACATCATTATCTATTTCTACCCTAATGGAAAAAATAACCATCTGTGAACAGTGGGGCGTAGTACTCTGTTTATAATGGGGTGAGAGTGAAGCATTCTTGGTGTTTTGCCAAGTAACTAATAAGACCACTAAGTAAACAGACTGAAAAACATCCATGAGACAAAAGTTCTGTGCGTCAGAATAAATAACTGAAGACTCTGACATCTGTAGATATGTGCATAGCTAGATATACCTTAACAACGGCATAGTTCAGTGAAGGGTACTGTTAGGCATTTTTTGTCAGACGAAGTTGTCTAAAGTGGACCAACACTCAGCTGGACAGTACAGTCCAATGCTAAAGGTAGACAGTGCGATCATATGCCACACCCAACCTCTGTATTCAAGAATGAGAAAGGTGACGCAACTCTGCACATTATGTGGCATAATATCCACAGTCAACTTTCAAGTAGAACCATCTTTAAAAATAATGTTTAAAATGTATATGGTAAATATAAATACCTAAGTCTGTGCAAACGCAGCACTTACCATGACTGAGATGTTACCTAACAGAAACAGCATTCCTCATAGAGGAGGAAGAGTCAATGTTGACTCCTAGATTCAGAGATTTCAAGAGAAGAGAAAAAGAATCTATTCTGTTTTCATTAACATGTGCATACATGCTACAACAACCTAAAATGAGAAACAGCTAGCTGCCCTCTCTTTGGTGGCTATATACACAGATAATGCTCCAAACACATAATGAAATCTACTCAGGAACAGATTATAAAAGACAAGTATGTACTATTCCCAGTGGAAGCCTGGATACCAAAAAGTATATATGCCATTTGTACATATATGTAACAACAACAATGATCATAGAAGAAGTAGCCAAAATTTTAGATGAATTTGGGGAAGGGTTGGAATGAGAGGAATAGGAGAAGCAAAGGGTTAAGTGTACAAATACAGCATTCATAACTAAAACAATAAATAAATTTAAAAAAATAAAATGTAATGCTTTTCTACCATGAGTCCATTCTTTCTGGATCTAAGGCAAAAGAAAATCCCCCCAGTAGGTGGGATAGAGCAGGGGAGGCTGCCAGAGGCCATGGGAGGGCAAGCTTTTGTTAGCAGGCATCCTCAGCCTGTTGCTAGGTACTGCCCACACACACTCACTCTGAGTCTCTCTCTGCCTGGGTAATCCACTACAAGCTCCTCATAGAGACACTCAGAAGTGCTCTTTACTGATCTGCAAGTGTCTCTCAGCCCAATTAAATTAATCATCACAATCACTAACCTACTCATTTATTATAATCATCAAATATCCTGTCCTGGATACATTTATATGCCACACACATTCTCCTGATTGGCACCTTGGTATGTTTTTTTATTTTTTCTCAACTATATCTTTACTACAATATCTTTAACAAACCATACTATACAAATATACTGTATAAAGATAATGTATTCTAAAATACTAGTATATATACATATATAATAGGCTTCTTATCAATAAAATTTTTATTTCCAGAAATGATCATCAATGGGAAATGCAACTAAAAGAGAGATTGCCAAAAATGTAATGTGAAAATCTTGTTACTTTCTTTGGCATTTACAAACACAATCAGCCAAAACTGATTCTTCTAATTACACCTTAAAATACTATTTGATGCTGACCCAACTGTATGTATGTGTGTGCAAGTGCATCTGTGTTAGTACACATTCTTGTGTTTATTTGTGAATGTGTGTGTACAAGTGTTTCTGTGTTAGTATACATATTTATGCATGTGGTCAGGTGTGTGTGTGTGTGTGTGTGTGTGTGTGTGTAAAGTGTGTCTGTGTTAGTATATATGTTTGTGTTTATGTATGTGAGCAGGTGGGAGTATGAAGTATGTCTTATGGGTTAGCATATGTTTGTTTTTATGTGTGTGTGTGTGCATGTGTGTGTGTGTGTGTGTGTGTGTGTGTATGTGAAGTATGTCCATTTGTCTGTGTTATATACATACATATGTTTATGTATGTGTTCAGGTATGGGGGTGGGGGTGCATGTGTGTGTGTGTGTGTGTGTGTGTGTGTGTGTGTGTAAAGTATGCCAGTGTATCTGTTAGTATACATGTTTGTTTTTATGTCTGTAGGCAGATATGAATGTGTGTGGGTGTGTGTGTATGTGTGTGTGAGTGCGCTCATACATGCATGTGCATATGTGAATGTATATGTGTACTATGTGTCACCAAACCATGGCATCGTATGTGTAAAGCACTCACTGCCATTAATCTACATTTTTTCTGATAATCAAATCTAACCCATGCCTTTTCTGCTTAACCCAAGAGCCAGAGAAGACTGTCCAGAAGAGAGGGTGAGAGGGCACTGCTGATATCACTGGTATTACTGCGCATGATAATCCACTCTCCTGCAGTTTGCCGATCACAGCCAATTTCCTTGCTAGATTACAGCCTCCATGGGAAAGTGCAATGGCTGATGAATCCTGTCTCCCACAGAGATGACTGAGCCATGTGCTTACGAGACAGAAATATTTTCACTCGAAAAACGAAGAAACTAAAATCGAACATTGTGGTGCTGTTTTTCAAATGTTTGGAAGACAAACACATATTCTAGTTCACTGAGCTGTGAATTCTGAGGAGGGTGAGCCACACAAAAAGCCGGGCTCTGGGAGATGCAGGATTCCCATCTCAGCTGGGAGAGATGTGGGGGTGACGCCTCACCCTCCTGCCCTTCCCTCAACGATGGATTCTCTCGCGCTGGCACTGAGACACGCTGAACTTCCGAGTTCATCTTTCTTAAAGGTCCAAGAGATATGAGTATGAAACAAAGTAATAAAAGCAAGGGCTTTCCCGGAGTAAAAGATGGCATTTACAAGGTAAGGGGTTATTTTATCTCTGTGCAACAAGCAGAGCACCCAGACCAAATACACTGACAGATAACGGTAAATGACCTTGGAGTCAGGTGTAGGGAGCCATTGTACTTAAGCCACGAGCTTGCTCTAGGACACATTTCAGTCTCCGGTGTATTTTGTTTCATCTTCATTTTTTAAATGAGCCTCGAGGCTGTTAAAGACGCCTCTCTGCTAAATGGACGCAGTCAGCAGGTTAAGAAAACAAAGGGGGTGAGGGTGGGGGTGGGGATTTATCCAGGGAGATGAAATTGCTGCAAAGGTTTATAAATCAAAGGCGTGGGTCCCAACTGAACAGAACAGATCAATAACAGCATGCTTATTTATGGGTTTGAAAGAGGCAAGAAGAAAGGAGAAAATCTATCATGGCTCTTCTTACACAGCCTGGCTTTACAAAGAAGACTCCAAAGGAAGGAGACTACAATAAACCTCATTACGAGGTTTATAGGATATAAGACTCACCTTGCAGGTGTTTTATGATACACAGCTGGACAAACAACCTCAGCAGCCATCTGGCTAGTTGCCTATGGAAAGAAAAAGAGCTTCTCTCCTCTTTGCACCTTCCCAGTTTCACAGTCTTTACAAACATACGAAAGAATTTGTTATGAATATTTATTATGTTAGGAACAAACTGATGTGTAAAAGCTTGTGCGATTTACTATGTGTTGCTATGTGCATGTACAGATAGATGACCAAAGACCAACAGCAGAGTGTGACAGAACTCATGAAATAAACATTTCTAATTTCTAGAAATATTGAATGGGCAATAAAAGCAACGGTATTAAATAATAATATAACAATATTCTAACTAGACTTACTTACACAACAACAGGTAAAAGCAATTACTTTAACCTTGTCTAATTAAGTATAATGACCAACTCAGCCTTCAGTAAGAAAACAAAGCATCTTGCTATTCTGGAGACACACACACACACACGTGTGTGTGTGTCTGTGTGTGTGTGTGTGTGTGTGTGTGTGTGTGTGTGTATCATGAATAAATGGAATAACAAATTTTAAAACAATGGATATCCTGATGTTTGCTTAGAAAATATACATTTTGTAGATCTGTTGATTTAGTGGTATCAAGCAATTACATTTCTCTAGCATGCTGCCCCACATGGTTCCTACCCAGAACAAACTCATTTGAGCCCCCCACCTGTCACCATTTCGGAGAAGCCATGCTGACGGTACAGGAGATAATCAGATTATCAGGTGCAGAGGTTATTTTTAACATACGGTTTTATGGTCTCGGTCCATGGCCACTTGGTGTCACCGTTCTGAGATTTGGTGGCAGAAACATTACTGCAAGAGTGAGCAACAAACAAAATAGCTTCACCTGATGGTCACCATGATGGGGAGAATATATAATATTGAGAGACCAAAGTTTTGGATTCAGAAGGTTGAACTCAAACAAAGAGGCCAGTGGTGCCTAGCAACAGTCTCTAGGCTACCCCTCAACAAGACATACATCTAGCACCAGTTTCCAGGTTATCCCACAACAAAACCTACATCTAGGACCAGTTTCCAGGTTATTCCCCAAGAAATCTGCACCCCCAGGTTACAAGCCCGCCCCTGACACTTCACTTCCTAACACCCACCAATCAGGAGAAAAGCAGAAGTTAAGTTTACTGTTTGGTTCCCAGCACAAGCCAATTATGTTAAAGGCCACACCCTAGTCAGATGTGTACCAGGCTAGATACTCCCCCTCTTGCCTCTATAAATGCTTGCCTAAAACTAGGCTCAGGGCTCCACCTTCCTGCTGTGTCAGGCTTGGCAGGGAACCCAAGCTCAAGTTTGAATAAAGAGACCCTAATGCGACTGCATTGGAGTCTGCTCCTTGGTGGTCCTTTTGGGGGTTCACGAATGTTTCATAACACATCAACATAAATGTAACATATACATAGTATAATATATATGTTTCTAAATACCATAGTCTCCCATTGGATAATGTGGCTTGTGTATAGTCAATTTCAGAGCTGAGCATTTGTCAGAGAACTGTGCTATTCAGGAGTGCGAAGAGTAGAAGAAACAGTCTTCCCCAGAGGAGAATACTGCTACAGTTCATAAAGAAACACCAATTGTAGCAGAAGAAAATCAGAAAGCCAACTACTAGTCCTGAGCAGGAAACAGAGAAGGTGACAGATTTGAGTTAACCCCTTGCATTCACACCCCATGGAGTATCGAAGCATGGAGCTTCAGGGGGATCCCAAGGACCACCTGACCAAATTTAAACGCCTGCTTTTCTTTACTGCTGACCAAGCCATGTTCCTCAGCCTGTCCCATACCATTTCCTTCATCATAAGAGGCACATAAGGTCACCATAGCACAAGTTCCATGAAGATTCAATTAGAGAAAGTGTCCAACTCAACTGGATGGTGTCTGCACGTGGTAAGTGCTTAGCAGCTGGACTTCTTCCTCTGTGTCTGCTATGGAGCATCCTGCATGGCTCTAGGGTATGTTTGCTGAAATACCTGATTGTCAGAAAGCTAGTCACCACTGCCTGGATAAAAGAGGAAGCACCAACACAGCGCAAGTCTCCGGTAACTGTCTGTAGAGGGATATGAAATAAACTCCTATAAGGGGAATTTCTCAGACCCGCCAGCGATATTAATAATGATGCAGAGGCTTATCAATACTTTAAAAGCTTAGGCCCTAGCTGGTCTGTCTTCCAACTACTTCACACCTACTAATCCTGGCCTATATCCCACCAAGTGGCCAGGTCTATCTCTCTGCTCCCTGGTCCATCCATCTACCTCCATGTCACCTCCGTGTTCGAGTCTCCAGCCTCTCAATTCTTATGTGTGTGTGTGTGTCTCTCTCTCTGCCTAGAAGATCAGCCTCCCTCTTCCTGTCCAGCTATTGTCTGTCAGATCTTTATTAAAGTCAATCAGATACAATTTTAGATTACCTTAGGCAGGTGAGGAAGGAACACATATTTATAAAATATGAGACCAGGAAGGGCTGTAGAAATAACAGTACAAAGATTCAGCTAGTGTTTAGCTCTCTGCTAGTGCAGCATTAACAATTGAATAGACAGAGACACAGCTTCAAACAATGTACCCCCTCCCCCCGACAAATTATATAACTACTTCTTGAAAATAATAATATGAGATTTAAGCATACAGGAAAGAAAGCTTATTATGAACTCAATCAAAACTCAGTATTCAGGCCATTCCCATACCATACATATGTACACACTAAACACAAACACAGACCACACACATGCACAAAACATACACATGCATATACCACACACATACACAAAACACATACATTCACACACCAAACACATGTACAAAACACACATGCACACACTACACACAAACACACACCACATACATGCACACACCAAACACAAGCACAACACACACACATGCACACACATGAAAACACCACAGCACACACACACACATGCAAACAACAAAACCTTAACATAGAAAACTATTAATGTCAAAGTTTCAAAAAGAAAAAGGAGCTATTTGTTTTAATATATTTATGGCAGATGTTCACAGAAAGACTTAGGAAATGAAACATTAAATGTAGAAAGGCTTCCAAAGTTAAAGAAAGTTAAGATTTACTTTCTTTTCATTGAAGGGTCTAGAAATCAGCTAGGTCAACAGTAAGAGATCTTGATTGGTTATGGTACGAAAGAAAATGAGATAAACATCTAATCTAATTATTTATCTTGAAATTTACTGCGGATAATGATAAGAAAACTCCCATTATGAAGCTGTCTTTGGAGCAAAGTGTGAAGTGAAGTAATAAGCTCTGAATGTTGGCAAAGAGTTGTCTCGGAAACTTAATTCAAATAGAGAGCTGGCACACTAGTGTGGGAAAGACTTAAAAGGCAATCAGCAAGGAAAATACAGAAGTAGAAAATTAGTCCTTGACTTATGCATAAGCAAGTATCCAAAAATACCTAAACCTCTGCAAGTACAACAGGCATGAACTCAGAAGGCAAAACCATGCAGTCTAAGCTGGCCCCTTCTGATCTCGGGTCCTTGAGAGGATTCTTGATCTCAGGGCTGCTCCCTTTCTACAAGAGGACTCAGCCTTCAGCAAGCTTGCCCTTCTGACTTCTGCAACTAGAAGATACAGCAGGAAGCCTGTGTATGGCTCAAATCTGTAATGTTCCCAGGGGCTGAGCTGTCAGTTTGATGCACTAAGGAGCCATCAAAGATTTAGAAGGTGGGGCATGGTAGGATGGCCTAAACCATTGAGATGTGCCCTATGACTAAGACTGTGGGAGGCTTGCTACCTTGCTTTGTCCCTTCCCTGCAAGAAAGGAAGGTTTGTTCCATTGCATGTCTCTGCTTTAATCCCACAGCCCCCGGGAAGGAAGAGGCAGAGGCAGAGAGAGAGAGAGAGAGAGAGAGAGGCAGAGAGAGGCAGAGAGGCAGAGGCAGAGGCAGGCAGATCTCCTGAGTTCAAGTCCAGCTTGGTCAACATAGTGAGGTCCAGAACAACTGGAATGAAGAAACAAAACTAAAAAAAGTAAGATTCAAAAGCAGGAATAAAAGTCCTCTTAATATTATTTAGCATTTCCATAATTTGAAAGCATGAGTGAAATATTCTTGCATAACTGCATAATGGAATTGATCTTAAATAATGATTGGGGGAGAGATAATGTAAGCCCAGTAATTCATTTATTTAACATATTCATAGGGTTGAAGGTGCTTAAAGTTCCAGGTTTCTCTAACAGCTTGTTAACAGAGAGATCCCAAACATGTGATATAACCAGACACTAGTAGTTATGGGAGTTAAATTAGCATATTGGAGTCAAGATAAACAATCTTTTGGAAACTTGCTCTGGACCATTCTTACATGGCATTTGGTTTTTTTCTTCTGTTTCTTCTTTTTTTTTTTTAATCTAATTGCCAGCTCTTGAAAGCACCTTCAAGTCCATTCCCAGAACACTGTCATTCCATCAATACCAAGTAGAACAAATGCATGCTTCTCCCTGACCCTGATAGGGAACAGAACCATACATCACATCCACAGGAGGACCCCCAGAAAGATTCATGACAGCAGCGTGTGCTTTCCAGTGAGCCGCCAAGGCACGGATGGATGCTGCATCGTCTGTCTTCAGGAGCACTGGGGGAATGTATCTCTGCCTTCTTTAGAAATGGTGCTACATTACAGCTCTGGTAGGGTACACAGTCTGAACACAGTTCTTTGTTCTGAAGCCTCTACATCTTAAGGAAATATTCATCAGGAGTATGATTCAAATGTTTAAAATCTGAGGTAGTACTGGGCCACAAACACATTCCACTCTTCTCTTTAAGATGTTCTGCAGAGAGAAGTGTGGGGCATGGGGTGGCACAGTAATATCAATCTGGAAAACATAAAAATAAAATAATTAAATTTTAAAATGAGTAATATTAAAACAAATGTCTGAAGGAACGTTTTTGCATTTCTGTTTATTTCTTTACTGCCATTTTTATGCTCATAGGAAGCATTAAAGTTAGTTGAGAAATGTACAGGGAGGGATTATGCAGAGCCATGAATGAAATGAAATACAGGATAAACCATAGTGGAAGCTGTGTGTGTGGAAAATTAGTCAGGAACTGAGTCTAGTAATCTTCTCCTCTTCCTCAGAAGGGAGGCAATACAGCCCATCTACACTCAGTGTAGTAAATATAGAAGTTATTGTAACAGGCACTGAGACCTTACTTAGCACAACTGATACCAGGGGCCATTCTGACCTAAGAAACAAGCATGTAGGCCTCAACACCTGCCAAAATAGGAACAAAGGTATCATCCATCACAGACCTTGTCCAGTGCTCCAGGAAAGCCCTTAAATGCCCTAAGTGTCCTCTCTGGCTTCTGTAGCTTTGTTTCTTTCTAATTGTTCTTGCTAACCAGGATGAAGTGTGTCAATCAGGTTGTGGGCTTTGTACGACCAGGGAGGCTCAGAGCTGCATAACTTGAGCAAGCTTTCTATTTAGCTTTAAGAACATCTGTGTATTCTCTGGTGGAATTACCTTGTGACATTCTACGCATTAAATAAAGCTCTAAAGACAACCACTGCGTGGCTGAAATCAATGCAAGTACCTCCAAAATACCACAGGGGAACCATTCCTAAGATTAAAAAGACCACCAATTGTGCTACTAATGGCAAGGTTCAAAATAGTAGAGTTTTCTAGAAAGAATCACAAGAAGCTATTAACAGTGGTCTTTTTAGAGGCATGGTTGGAAGAAGACGGTAGAAAACCATAGGAATTTACTTTGTATTTTTGTTTTATAGTGCTCTGACTTTCTATCTTTATGTACTGAACTTGGAGGTTGCAAGTTCTTGGAGGTAGTATACATTGGTCAAAATGAGACGTCTTTTGACTTGAAAGTCTCACCAACTTTCACATTTATAACAAATATAAATATAACTGAATGTTTCAGTTATGTTCACATACACTTACAGTTTAGCATTTAACTACTTGAGCAACAAAAAAATGAGTTAAATATTGCAAGTATTTCCTATGCTATTTTCAGTTTTCCTTTCTCTTTAAAAAGAAAATAATAATACCCTTCTTGGGGCTGGAAAGATTACTTAGTGGTTAAGAGTGATCACTGCCCTAACAGAGTATCCAAACTAGGTCCCCAGCACCCATATCAGATAACTCACAACAGCCTGTAACTCCAGCTCCTGGGAACAAAATATCTCTTCTGGCCTCTGTGAACACATGTGTTCAGGTACACATAACCACACACAGATAGACACTCTGGCCAACACAGAACAAACTCCATGGGTTTCTTGGGGTGGTGGGAGGGGGACTTTTCAGTTCTCTTTATTTTGCTTCAGCATTTCTGCCTTACTGGTTTCTTATTGTTTGTTTTGTTTTGGGGTTTTGTTGTTGACAGAAAGAATGTGTGAGACAGACAGACAGACACAGAGAGACAGAGAAAGAGAGAGACAGAGAGACAGAGACATAGAAGAAACATGAGAACATATAGTTGGGTCAGCAGGGAGGAGGTTGGGAAGGATCTGCAAGGAATTAGAAAAGGAGACAACTACATTGTATAAAATTTTAAAAATAAATTTGTAATTAAAAATAAACCTTTTAAAAAATAACAAAATAAATAACCCTTCTCTCCATCAGAAATAAAAAGGAATATAGTCACCAAAAATGGGAAATTAAATATGCAGAAGAAGAAAGGTATCTTAGAGATATAAAGGACTGTTTTACTCTAGACACACAGAGGCAGGAGAGCCAGGAAGAGCTGCTCATCTAGTAAACTACACACGACCAAGGCCAGTGAGAAGGAACCTATGCAGAACGTTCAAGAGTTCAAGACTCAATAGTGGACATGACTTGGGATGGCTCTGTGCAGAGAGAACATACTCTATCAAAATAAAATGTCTCACCTAATATTTTCATTAACCAAGTATAACTATATCCAACCTTCCACTGAAGTCCATAAACCATCTGAGGTATTTAACAGAGATCAACTTTCCCCTACACACAATTACTAACTAACAGTCCATAAAGAAAGATAACATTAACAAAATCAATATAAGACCTTATATATATGCTAGAAAGTTTACAAGTAAAAAAAAAATTGTTGAATTATGAAGTATTTTATTCACGTCAAAAACAATGCCTCTGAATCACAGAAAACTTGCTATTGTCTGAATGAATGAAGGAGCCATCCAGACACATGCTTCCTCTCCTTCCAAAAATAATATAAAAGTAAATATACTGAAAGCCAAAACCTGTTGGTCCTGGAGAGAGATAGTTTTGGTCCAAAGACAAGAGCAACCTGGCCCAGTTGGCAGGTCCTTCTGTGGGAGACGATGTCAGTCATTCCTGACCACCAAATTCTAAAATTATATTGAGTTCATCCCATTCAGTTGGCTCCTCCATTCTCTAAATTCATTTCTACTTATAACAGGGAACCTCATCTGTCTTTTTCAAGGAAATAATTTGTCAGTCAGAAAACATAACTGCATATGCTCTTGGCCTTTATAATTCCTAGGGAATCAAAATGAACTTGGTTTGTGCACCATATTTTGAAATTACTCTTATGTGAGGGATGCATTCTTGGTGACGTTAAAACACAAGAGCTGTGAAATTCTGAGATCAGAGTAGGGAGCTGTAACTACTGGCTGTCTAGGGAGAAAGGGTTATATGGAATCTGACAGAAGAGTCCATGCAGCGGGGAGGCCTCTGAGCCTGCAGTTCACCATGCCCTCTGGCCTTGTGAGAGTCTCTGTAATTCCTTTCACTCTGGAAAGTCTGTACAACTAAACTCAAGAAACACAAGAGTAGGTCCCAGCTCACAGTAATGTCCAAGCTCCATGGCTCAAAGCCCAAGTTATAAAATCATTCAAGATAAGAAGAAAATAATATTACAGAAGTCAGGAAGAAAAGTAGTGAGCCACATAATTGAAACGAGAAATTGAGGAACAGACGGTATTTGACCCTACAGAAAGACAAATGAAGAAAAGTTGTTCCAAGCAAAGAATTTGTCTGGAGGCAAACATCTCAAGGTAAAAGCAAGAGATGTGTGACAAGAACAGATTGTCCAGAAGGTCTCCGACTTGTGACGAAATGAAAAATTATGCATCATTTGTTTTTAAAAATATCTAAATCAGCAAAGTTGTGCTCATTATGAATGATTCATTCACATCATCTTTTAGGAAAGACGATTATTTATATGGAGCCTATGAGATGATAGTCAGGCTTTTAACTCAATTTCTGTATTTTAATCATTACCCAGTAATCACAAAACATTCAATAGTCATAACATAATCAAAGGAACTCCACAAGTTCCTTTAATATTATATTATTTCTCATCTAAGGGAAAGGCTGGGTCAGGGTTTCCCAAGGTTACATTCAAATTTAAAATTGTATTAAGAACTCTTATTTAAAGAATATTGTTTATTTCACATTTTTTCTTCATTTTAGGCTAAACAGAATCAAATTGAGCATATATTTACTTAACATTGTTTTTGTTTTTTATTTTATTTTATTTTTTACTTACTCACTTTCCATCCCAATCACTGCTCCCCTCCTGGTCATGCCCTCCCACAATCCTTCCCTCGTCCTCCCTCCCCTTCTCCGCTGAGCAGGCACTACCCCCTGTATTCCCCCACCATGGCACACCAAGTCACTGAGGGGCTAGGCACTTCCTCTCACACTCAGGCCAGACAAGGCAGCCTAGCTAGAAGAACACATCCCACAGACTGGCAACAACTTTTGGGATAGCCCCTGCTCCACTTGTTCAAGACCCATAATGAAGACCAAGCTGCACTTCTGCTATTTATGTTCAGGGAAGCCTAAGTCCAGCCTGTGTATGTTCTTTGGCTGGTGGTTCAGTCTCTGAAAACCCCAAGGGTCCAGATTAGTTGACTCTGTTGGTCTTCCTGTGGAGTTCCTAACCCCTTTGGAGCCCACAATCCTTTTTCCAACTCTTACATAAGAGTTCCCAAGCTCCATCCACTGTTTGGCTGTGGGTGTCTGTATCTGTCTGAGTCAGCTGCTGGGTTGAGCCTCTCAGAAGACAAAAATGCTCCTGTCTGCAACCATAACAGAGTATCATTAAAAATGTCAAGGTTTGGTGTTTGCCCATGGGGTAGGTCTCAAGTTGAGGCCGTTATTGACTGCCCATTCCCTCAGTCTCTGTTCCATCCCCCACACCTACATTTGTTGTAAACAGGATAAATTTTGGGTTGAAAGTTTTAAAGGTGGGTTAATGTCTCTGTCTTTCAACTGGGGTTCCTGCCTGGCTACAGGAGGCCCCCTTTTGAGGCTCCATATCTCCAATGTTGTGAGTCACAGCTAAGGTCACATCTATTGATTCTTGGGAGCTTCCTTTGCCCCAGGTCTCCGTCACATATGGCAGAAGACCCCTACCTCCTCACACCCATCAGTTGCAGATTTCCATTCATTTCCATCGCCATCTCGCCTGTCCTTCCCACACCTGATCCTAATCCCCCCACTCCCCTCCCCCATTTCTCTCCTCATCCCCCCTCCCTCTCTGTTCCCTCCCTCCATCTGCCTCTTATGACTATTTTATTTCCTCTTCTAAGGGAGATTCAGGAATCCTTGCTTATGCCTTCCTTCTTGTTTAGTTTCTTTGGGCCTGAAGATTTTTGAAATGGGTTTCAAAATGCTTATAACATAGCAGCATAGCAATGAGTGAAGGACTGTGAATTCCAGGACATTCTGAGCTTTCTAGGCTCAGCAATGGAGAGGTTGGGTGTGGTTTCTGCAGCCACCTGGAAGAAGCAACCGTTAAAGACAACTCGTCCTCAGAGGAGTCCTTTTATGGGTCGGCCATTCCTTCCTTCAGGCTCTGCTCCATCTTTATCCCTGCATCTCCTTTAGACAGGAAAAATTTGGGTTGAAAGTTTTGTGGGTGGGCTGGTGTCCTTTTACCTCCACGGGGGCTCCTGCCTAGCTACAAGAAGTGTCATCTTTGGGTTCCATGTCCCCACTGTTAGGCACCTAGGCTAAGGTCACTTGCTTTGACTCCTGGGAGCCTCCCCTATCCCAGGAAGATGGTACTTCCCATAGATTACCCCACCCCACCCCCACCTTCAGCAGCTGCAGACTTCCATTCATTCTCCTTGCCCTCTGGCCCTCTTTCCTGTCTCCCGCCACACCTGGGACCCTTCCTTTACTTCTAAGGCAGGAATCGACCACGCAGATGTCTTTCCTTTCTCTTCTTCCTTCCTTCCCCAGACTCCAACAAACCAGCTGGGCCAGTGGGACTGTCTCTAAGGTCACTGAAGTTGCTCATTCTTTTTGGCTATGAATTCTTTCTGTTTCTACTTTGGCTAGCACTGTCATGACTAGGGTGTCCCCTCCAAGACAGCAATGCTTGTGGTGGGTTGATAAAGGGCATCAAGATCAAACTTTCTGGAGATGGTTTCAGGGAACTGAGCAACCACGTCCATAATGAAAGCCCATTGACTGTGGTCAGTTAGCACATTACCTCGGGTTGGATAATGAGCAATCATAACACCATGTTCTCTATGCAGAGGCAGCACACTAATAGAGAAGTGGAGCATGCAGCCACAGCTATTCACAGGCTACTTTAGCATTCAGTATTCCGACTTCTGGGGCACAGTATGCCAAGTAGGCTGACCTCCAGATCATGCCTGCATTTTCTCCTACCCACTACATCCACTTGTTAAGTATTTTAGCCCAATGACCTTCAGTTTTGCAGCTTGTCCTTATCTAAGGATCTTATTTTCCAGACAATTAAAATGGTATATTTCTACCTCTTATTTACCAACAAATACCAGTTTGAGTGTTTCACTGTGCCTCTGGTTTCTCACCTCATATATTCAAGTTATTTTTTTAATAATTCTGAGCATATTTTTAATATCTATTTTTTAAATGATCTTGTTTTTACCTGACACCTTCTTAGCATGGGTTCCTGGGATACTATATTAGTTTTATAACTATTTAATTCTTTGAGAGGTTTATAAATTATCTTGATCATATTCCCCTCCTCACCTCCGTCTAACACTTTCCAGATCCACCTCACCAACATTTATGTTGTCTTATTTTATTTTTAATAACAAATCCAGCCAAGTCTCATGGGTCCAGGGCTGGCTTCTGAGCACAGTTGATGTGCTACACATTTCTAATGCTTGCTGGCTTCATTCCAGCTGCGAATAGTCCATTTGAGACATGATATCACTGCACAGCTTGAGAAGATGCATAAATGCCAAACCTCCCAAATGTTCCTAGCCATCTCTCCTGAAACCCAGACGCAAGCCCAGACTTGTAGACCCACTGACTCAGTCAAGCCCTCTCTTGGCCATCCTCTGAAACTTGGTCAAACTCAACATACCATCTACTTTAACAATGTCTATACCAGCAATGCCCACAATGTCTATACCAGCAATGCCCATGGCCTCTCCTGTAACTTGTGATTCTCTTCCCATAGAGACCTTCATGGGTAACACAAAATGTCTCCATTTCTGGTCTTTGTTCAAAGGCACCCTTTTTTGGTGAGTTTTGTCATAACCATCTAGTCTAAAGTTTTATACCCCAAATCTTTACATTCCACACACTCACCTAACTTACATTATTTTACTTATTTTTCAGAATTCCTACTATTCTCAAAAATTATCATTTGAACTTTACTTGTTTGTTGAATGTATTGTTTAGAACCCCATAGCCCACATAAAATGTAAGACTAATAAGATAAGGAATTCAAAGATTCTGTTAGGTGGCTTATGTCAAACATGCCTCGGTTGATATCAACACATGTTATTTTTATGAATTAGATATAGTAATTACTCTTGCTTTATTCTTATGTGGAAGTTGTCTTAATTCTTCAAGGGTAAAATTGTAGTTTGTAATTCTATTTTAAATTATGTATATGTGCAAGGTGAGGCTGGAGAGATATGCATGTGAGTTCAGATGCCCTCAGAAGCCTGAGCCACCAGACCTCTTTATGTGGCTGTGACCCACCTGACATGGCTGCTGGGAAATGAATCCTGGTCTTCCAGAAGAGCAGAGCACACTCGAACTGCTGAGTCAGCCTCCAACTCCCCTCCCCTCTGCAATCATTATCATCTACACAGTACCAAGTGTAAGATAAAAGTGAATTTCAACTTTGGATCATATTTCATCCTGAAGACACAAGTTCTAATATTGGCTATTTTAATAACTTATTTGGTGACCTGGGGGGGGGGGGGGGGGCAAGGCAACTACTCAAGACCCAGAAGTCAAAATAACAACAACAAAATAAATCCCATTGGTTTATTCCATATGGTTTTAGTTTTGTGAGTTCCGAGTCTGTCTCATGCATCTACTCTTAGTCCCCAACCTCAGCCTCCCTCTTCAATGTGCTTCATTTGCATACATCCATTCTTGGGTTCTTATACCTTGTGCTGTTGTTTTGTGAAGTTTGTGTTTGTTTTATGCACATTATCTTGCTCCATCCCTCTGACTCTATCCTTATTATATTATGTTCCCGAGGTCTGCTTGGCACACAGCTAGACTGCCTAGGAACCAACCCCAGTGTCTGTCCCTGGCTTATTTATTCTTCATCTGATGTGGGTAGAAAATCACAATTCTCACACTTATTTTTCTGGGTGGTGACATCCCAATATGAACATGTTTGACACACATCACAGGTCTCTTAGCACTTGCACAGCCACCATCCTGAGCCACAGAGATGGTGACAACGGTTGAAGGGATGAAACACAGACAACTGCCTGCAGGGCTTTGCCTTACGCAAGAGGTCTTGAGCTTTGAGGATTGAAAAAAGCCAGGAGAAGCTGGCCATGACACCATGACATGGAGGAAGACATGGCCAGATGATAAACCAGAATTTTGATGTGTTCACTAAACTATCCTTGTAACAAGAACACCTTCTGCTATCCTCCATACCCCATGTGAGTTGGTGTTGTGATAATTAGCTGGTGGTTGAGTTATAGAGCAGACTGGCTGTGTTTTATCAAGAGGAAAATGAGCTGTCTGGGATTCTTTTTGTGATTTCTGCCACAACTGCTAAGTCTTCCTTCTACACAGAATGCGGTACATATGTATGCTACCTTATTTTTCTTAGAATTTTGTTTTATTTGTCCTGGTATTACTTCCTAGTACCATACACTTCCATAGCATTCCCATCTTTAAACAGTGAGGTGGGTTCCATACAAAGAAGGCTGTAACACATGGAAGGCATATGAGTTATCCAGAAATCGTTATGTGAAAAATCATGTAGGCAGCCATTCTTGCCTGTACTACAGAGGCCCCGGGGATCCCATTCCTGTACTACAGAGGCCCCAGGGATCCCATTCCTTTGACACCACAGTACTTTCCCATACTGCTGAGAAAATCAGCACCCCAACATATGGTGTTATTATTCCCTCATGCTATCTTCCCCATTTCTGTTCACCTGGATATGTACTTACCACATTCTAATATGCGACACATTTTAGTAAAAATTATTCTGTATGTAGGGCTGATGAGATGGCTCACTGGGTAAAGTCACTTTCTATGCAAGTCTGGCCACCCAGCATCCACATGAAGGATCCATGCACACCATGTCACATGAGCATCATATACATGCATCACACACAATAATATCATAGGTTATTAATAAAAATCTTGAAGAATTGTTCTATGTACAATTTTAGAATTTTGGACGTTTTCCTTTTGCTGTGGTGTGTAAAAACATCAGTGGCAACACACACCTACAGTTCTCTTACTTTCTTTTGTCCCTGCCACCCATCTGTACAATAAACCACAATTTGGTGTATTATACTGTTGAAGAAAGCCTTGGTGTCTCCAGAGTTTACTGCTATGAAAAATGCCTTTCTGCACAGGAGAAATGAGTCCACTCCCAATGCGAGAGTGTCTAGGCTGCGGTCCTGGGCTTTGAATTCTAAGGAGAGGATACGTGAAGTAACATTACTGGATATTGCTGGCCCATTTGTCAAAGTATTTGCATGAATATCCCCAGAAGGGATGCTTGAGTATCCTGTTCAGAGCACGGGGCCTTACTGACTATGTGTATCAGGTGCCATCAATCCACATGACTGGGCCATATCTTCCTCCCTTAAAGTCATGGCTTCTGCTCTGATTCTCTTAGGCTCCTCTCCATACATTGAACCCTGTGCTGTCTCCTGTGGTCTCTCTCTGAGAGTTGATTCCACCTACTCGCAGGCTTATCCTAATATTGCTAGCAAGGAACCTTGTTACATACAGCAAGCTTTCCTCGGGTTACTGACATTTGCTTCTCAGATGAGCTGATTTCATCTTCAGTATGTTTTCCTTTCAGGGTATTTACTCATGTGTTTGGCCTCTATCCACAGAAAATTGTATTAAGCCAACGTCAGTTCCCAAGTGTTCTACAAGCATTCCTCAAAGACAAGACCAATGTCCACTGAGATCTACTGTGCTAATGAATTTACACTTAAAGAGTTTTTGCTAGATCTGTAATATGAGAGAAATTGCAACCTCTAAATGGCCGTGTACTTTAAAGTTACATATTCATCGAAAAGCACCAAAAAACAAGCTGGAGACAAAATGGTTTATTATGCTTACACTTCCACATTGCTGTTCACCAAAGGAAGTCAGGACAGGAAGTGACACAGGGCAGAAACCTGAAGGCTCATGCAAAGGCCATGGAAGGTTGCTGCTTACTGCCTTGGTCTCCATGACTTGTTCAGCCTGCTTTCTTATACAACCCAGGACCACCAGCTAGGGATGGCACCACTCACAAGAGGCTTGGCCCTCTCTCCTGATTGCTGATTGAGAAAACGTGTTACAGCTGGATCTCATGGAGAGTTTCTCAATGGAGGCTCCTTTTCTCTCATGACTCTGGCTTATGTGGAGACAAAAACCAGTGAGCACAGATTAAGGTGTTCTTGGCTAAAAATAGGGACATTCCAAACACTCTCATAGAATAAACACCATAATAAAGGGATTTCCAAGCAGCTTATGTTTGCAAACGAATTATGGAAGGATCATATCAGAAGTCAGAAAGACCCAGAATACTGTGTGTATGTGGCAGGGGAGTAGGTTGTGTATTTCCCCGATATTCATAGGCATTGCTGGCGACACTGACGCTGATGCATGATACATTTTCATTTGGAAACTCTCCAATGCGACATTACAGATGTATGAAATGAAAAAGAAGGTGATGGTCATAATGCTGATGATGGAGATGATGGTGGTGGAGATGATGGAGATGGTGATGATGTTGATGGATGGAGAAGGAAGACAGTAGTGATGGTGATGAGGAGGAGGACGATGATAAGGATGACATAAAAACGTCAATAATGTTGGAAATCTTAAGGTATTTCAATTATTTGTCCCTTTTAGTTCTAACATTTTGACTGTGGGCAAGCTTCACTAAATGTAGCTTGGGCTAACAGACAGAAACCTTATCCATTCTTATAAAAGCCTGGGATTAGGGGACATTTTGAACTTTGTGCAAACTTTTCATCAATGTGTGTATTTATTTCAGACTTGTTAGCAAAAGACTGGCTCTCAGAATAAAGGATTCCAGCCCACCTGGGGGGGCAGCTGCTGAGCCCTCCGTCACCAGTACTTCCTGTTTTTCAGGTGCTCCTCCTGAGTCACAGCATTCAAGCCTACGCAGCCAACCGTCATCCGCCTAGAGCATGCACCTTTTTTTGAAGTGGGATCCTGAGTGCAGATGTGCAAGGCCCTCATGCTCAATCACTCCTTTTCCATTTCTCTCTTCACAGATCACATCTGCAGTTCTTGTTTTCTGATGTCATGACGTTCTTAGAGTTTACAACGTTCTCGGGACTCTGAGAACCAAATGACTCAAACATGTGTCAATAAGCTTCCTGTTTTAGTATAAAAGATTCAAGATAAGTATAAGACCTTTATATATTCATATTCTGGGAGAGGTATAAATTAACTGGATATTTTCAGATCACTAAATGATTACATAAAACAGCAATATGAAATAAAATTCAACAGTATGTGTGTGTTTCTCAGTCACAGCTTCAGAAATTAACTCCTTAATTGCTGCATTAGTAAAAACAACTGCCTCACAGCCTAAAAGGGTGGGCTGATTCATACTATTTAGAATAAGCTCATTTAATTCATCCACTAAAGCCTTTTTTGTTCAGCTTTCTCTTTGCATTCAAAGAATAACCATAAATTGATGGGATATTTATCCTGGGGTTTCCAAACACTTCTTATTTAAAAAAAAAAATCCTTGCTCCCAAACATCAGTGTAATAATTTTAAAAAGAATGCTATTTTAATGTTTTTGGTAAAAATTATTTTAAGTCTCATTGAACATTATCTTTTAAACTTTGCCAATGAGTTATGTGTTTGTAAAGTTTCCATCTTAAAGACGAAGATCAAAGGAATAGTTTTGCAACCTCCCCTCCTTATCATGTACCCAAGCCATCATCTTAATCTGTAACAGTCAGTCAGCACCACGGCCTGTAACCTTCCCTTCAAACTTTAAAGAAGCATGTGTTATTTAACAGTTTTCTTACCTTGCACTATGTCTCCTGTAACCTTCCCTTCAAACTTTAAAGAAGCATGTGTTATTTAACAGTTTTCTTACCTTACACTATGTCTCCTGTAAACACAGAGAGCGATGCCAACATTTGAGGAAATAACTTTTAGATCATTATTGATAAATGTGTGTACATTTTTAGAAGGTTAAATTGATTTTTACCTTATTGTAACTTTTTTCAATCATTTATTTATTTATTCACTTTACATCCTGATCGCAGCCCCCCTCCCTCCTCTCCTCCCAGTCCCACCCTTTCAAGTCCCTCCCCTATTAGCCCTTCCCCTTTCCCTCAGAGAAGGGGAAGACCCTCATGGTTACCACCCAATCCAGGATATCAAGCTGCAGCAGGACTAAGTGCTCTCCCACTGAGGCCCCACCAGGCCATCCAGCTAGGGGAAGGGGGTCCAATGGCAGGCAACAGAGTCAGAGACAGCTCCCACTCCAATTGTCAGGGGGTCCACAGGAAGAACAAACTGCACATCTGCTACAAATGTGCTGGGGGCCTAGGTCCAGCCCCCGTGTGTGTAAATTTATCAGCAGTAGGCTTAGTAGTAATGAGTATAAATACTTCTTCAACAACAGCCTAAAATATTTCATCTCAGAGATATAAATTTCTATTGAAAGCTCTTGACTTGTATCTCTTCCTGATCGGTCATTTCAATAGACCTCAATACCTAGTTCCATCTCACAAATCCGTCTTATTTGTCGGGTGAAAAAAATATGCTGATGTGTTTCTCTGTGTGCTTTGATTGCCTCTGAGACAGAGCCATGCTATCTAGCACACTGGCTTGGAACACACTTGGAACATACTTGAAACATACTTAGAACATACTTGGAACATACTAAAGCGGCCTCAAACTCAGGATCTACCTCCTCAGACTCCCAAGTGCCTATATCCTACACATAAACCACAACATATGGCCAATTACATTTTTTCAAAGTTTCTTCTCAAAGTTGTTGTTCTTCGAAAAGATTTTCTGGGAGGGAGGATAACTCGGTGCTTCAGGATATGTTTAGGGAGTCGAAGGGACATAGAGTTTGCCTCCTGCATCAAAAATAGATACAAAGGAAACTGTTGGAGAACCTTCTGTTTTACGGTTATTTGAAAGATTCACACTAGACATTTTGGCACATGCTTATAGTTTCAGCATAGAAGAGGCAAAATCAGGAGAAAGAATAGAGGGGATTCAGGAGGGAGGGAAGGAGGGAGGGAGGGAGGGAGAAGGGAGCCAATACTCCACTCCCAGCACCCCATACATAAATTACTGTTCAGGAGTCCATCTCTGTTATTGTTATTGGATGGTTTCCATTGATAAGTAACTTGGTTACAGAGTTTAAGAAAACCCAAAGAGCAGGATGAGTTTTACCTCAGCCCTCGCAGCATCCATCAGCATCCACATCCAGCAGCTCTCAAGCTTTTACCATTATATCCCTGCAGGCAAGCAAAAAGTACATGCACTGAATGCTTGGTGCTGTCTGAGGGTTTCACGTCACTTACAAATGCTCTTTGCTTTTCTTATCTTGCTCGATGCATCTGATGGAATGCAATTATGGAATTTAAGCCTGGTGATTATTTCTTTCTTCCCACTGAACATTTTTGATCCAAACTGTAACAGTGACCAGCGTCTCATGTTCTGGGACATGGCCTGGTACAAGACAATTTACCTTTTCTTAAAATAAAATATTATTGTGATCATATAGTCACATAATCACAATCTTCTATTTTCATTGTTTTCTAAGGAAATAAGATATCTCTCTATCACACTCCTGGTCTGCTCCTTCCAGTTCTTAAGAACTGCTGCTCTGCAGCCGGAAGTCCCTGACTTTCATAAACTATTTATGGCCAGCGATTAATTCAAGCAAAAGCAAAGAGTTGTTTCTGGCCGCAGCCACTAATTCTTGCCACGAAGAATAGGAAGAAAAGTAGAGTCCTTCGCCTCACCTCATGAAGTTCCCTCCCAGATACACAAAAAAACTAAATCATGCCCTTATGTAAACGGTATCTAAGGTCGACTGCGGATGCAATTTACCCATCTGCCATGTCCTGGGTTGTACAGCAGGATCAGAGTATGCTGAGCTCAGAGCAGGCTGTAAACACCTGGACTGGCAAAGGGACAACGAACTGCGGTGCATTAGCGCCTCCTGGTGCTGCTGCCGAGAAGTGCAGCTGTAGAATTCACACCCCTTCTGCAAGCAAGGTGCACTGATCTCCCTTTGGCGAATAAATTTGTTTCGAATTGCGCAACGGCACGTTAATTTATTATGGAAAGAAGCTAAAGTCTTAATAAAGGCTTTTGAAACGACCTCATTGTATGTCCAGTCAATGTGCGTGGCATGCCGTTGAGGAGGGGATTTTTAAGATTGTGGATTTTTAAGATTGTGCATAAAATGCTCTAATAATGTAGCCCATGAATAAACGCGGATCTCACAGCTAATTTATTAGAGAATTCTCTCACTTTTTTTGTTTTATTATAAACATCACACACACAATGAAGGGCTCGAAGTGATTATAACTGCTTCATTCCATTTCAAATCAGAAACTAACACAAATTCCACAGATAACAGTCTCAGAAAACCAGTTCTAAAAAATAAAATACTGAAATAGAAATAAACAGAAAAGAGCTTGGTTTGTCTTTCCAGAGAATCATTAAGTACCCGTGTGGTGCTTTATAAGCCATGCGCAAACAACAGGAGAAATGACCTAAATCACGGTCCTGCCAGGGCTGAACTCACAGAGAAGAATGCGAGAATCCTGCTCCTAAAGGAGTCTCTCCAATACGTGAGGTCGCCCTAGAAAGCCTGCATTTCTCTATCAACCATGTTTCCTCAGGACCATTCTGCTGTCAAAATTAAAGGGAGATAGATACAAATTGCAAGCAACTCATTTTCTTCTGGAAGACATTTTAGAACATTTTAAATGTTTCTTAATATAAAAATGGCTCAAGCCTGAATCTCAAAGGGGGGCAAGAAGAGGACTTAAAGCAGCTGCTCTGTCTAGAATCTGGTCATTAATAAGTTTCAGAACTGTGGACTATGTTAATATCCCCGGGTTTTATTTCACACTTGGCAAATGTGATTGGTTCTCATTCACATGTAAAATAGATGTGTTAAGACCTCATCCTCACCACTATGCTCAGGACGTTCTTCCTTAAGTACCTCTTACATGAATTCCTGTGTACTGGGGGAAGGTGTGTTAACAGACATACAGGCAGTGCTGGGCACGGGACCCAGGGCCTCCTGTGTGTGAGGCAAGTGAGCCCAATCCAAGTTCCTTTCATGTGCAATTTAAATTTAAATTGAATTTTAAAGTGAGCAAAAAGCTTGCACAATGACTTGGAAAGGCACGAACAGGAGGGTGGTCATGAATTCGAGCCCAGCTAGTCTGTATGGTATACTCCAGGCCAGGCCAAACTACAGACTGACTGAAAACAGGAAAAACTAGCAGACAAAGGTTTCTTTGTGTAGTACTTAAAAGTCTATACGATTATCTGTTTTGGTTTAGTTTGGTTTGGTTTGGTTTTTTAGGTTGTTTTTTTTTTTTTTTTAATTTATTCATGTTATGTCCAGATCACAGCCCCTACTCTCCTCACAGCCTCTCCTACAGCCCCTCCCTCACCTCCTCCCCTGAGAACAGGGAGCTCCCCCTCAGGTATCACCACACTCTGGCACTTCAAGTCACTTCAGGACAAGGTGCACCCTCTCCCACTGTGGTCAGACAAAGCAGTCCACTTCAGGGGAACAGGACCCACAGACAGGCAACAGAGTCAGAGACAGGCCCCACTCTGGTTGTTGGGGGACCCACATAAAGAACAAGCTGCATATCTGCTACATATGTGGAGGAGGCTGGAATATCTGCTACGTATGTGGAGGAGGCCTGGTCCAGCCTGTGTTTGCTCCTTGGTTGGTGGCTCAGTCTCTCGGGGAACCCAAGGGTCAAGGTTAGTTGACTCTGTGGGTGTTCCTGTGGGGTTCCTTTTCCCTCCAGGCCCCTCAACCCTTTCCCTAGCTCTTCCATAAGACTCCTAGAGCTCCATCTATGAGTTTCTGCAGCTGTTTCCATCAGCTACTGGGTGTAACTCTCCGAGAACAGGTATGCTAAGTTCCTGTAGGCAAGCATAACAGAGTATCAGTAATATTGTCAGAGATTTGGTTTTAATCAAGATTTGGTTCTTGGCTGTGGGATGGGTCTCAAGTTGGGCCATTCCTTCAGTCTCTGATCTATCATTGTCCCTGTACATCTTGCAGGCAGGACACAATTTGGGTGGAAGGTTTTGTGGGTGGGTTGCTGTCCTTATCCCTCCACTGGGGGTCCTGCCTGGCTACAGAAGGTTGCCACTTCAGGCTGCATATCCCCCACTGTTACGAATCACCCCCATGGATTCCCTGGGGCCTCCCTTCCTCCCAGCCCCTGCCTCGAGTCTCTGGCACTTCCTAGCGATGCCCTCTGGGGCCACTTTCCCTTCTCTCCCCCTCCTGCTCTGATCTGATCCCCCTCCCGCTCACTCCATTCCCTTCCCAAACCTCTTCCCAATTCTCTCCCCTATCCACCCTCAAAGTCTATGTTATTTCTTCTGAGTACAAAGCATCCTTAACCATTCACAGCCACCCACACCACACTGAGGTCCTCCTCATCATCTGACTTCTTTGGGTATGTTGAGTGTGGCGTGGTTCTCCTGTATTTATGGTTAATTTCCACTAATCAATGAATACATACCATGCATGTTCTTTTGGGTCTGGATTCCCTCACTCAGGATATTTTCTAGTTCCATCCATTTGCCTGTAAATTTCATAGTGTCCTTTTTTTAAAACAGCTGAGTAGTATTCCATTATGTAGATGTACCACATTTTCTTTATCCATTCTTCAGTTGAGGAACATCTAGGTTATTTCCAGTTTCAGGCTATTAATAAAGCTGCTATGAATATAGTTGAGTGAGTGTCCTTGTGGGATGATGGAGCATCTTTTAGGTATATGCCCTGGAGTGGTATAGCTGGGTCTTGAGGTAGAACAGTTCCCAATTTTCTAAGAAACCACCAGACTAATTGCCAGTGTGGTTGTACAAGTTTGCACTACCACCAGCAATGGAGGAGTGTTCCCCTTGCTCCACATCCTCACCAGCATGTGTCTTAGTCAGGGTTTCTATGCCTGCACAAACATCATGACCAAGAAGCAAATTGGGGAGGAAAGGGTTTATTCAGCTTACACTTCCACATTGCTGTTCATCACCAAAGGAAGTCAGGACTAGAACTCAAGCAGGTCAGGAAGCAGGAGCTGATGCAGAGGCCATGGAGGGATGTTCCTTACTGGCTTGCTTCTCCTGCCTTGCTCAGCTAGCTTTCTTATAGAACCCAAGACTACCAGCCCAGGGATGGCACCACCCACCATGGGCCCTCCCTCCTTGATCACCAATTGAGAAAATTTCCCACAGCTGGATCTCATGGAGGCATTTCCTCAACTGAATCTCCTTTCTCTGTGATGACTCCAGCCAGTGTTGACACACAAAACCAGCCAGTATAATTGACCCCTTGTCAACTTGAGGTTTGGATCTTAGTCACTCTGACTGGTATGAGGTGGAATCTCAGGGTCCTTTGGATTTGCATTTCCCTGATGACTAAGAATGTTGAACATTTAAGTGCATCTCAGGCATTCAGGATTCTTCTGTTGAGAATTCTCTTTAGCTCTGTGCCCCATTTTTTATTTGGGTTATTTGGATTGCTGATGTCTAATTTCTTGAGTTCTTTATATATTTTGGATATTAGCCCTCTGTCAGATGGTGCGTTGCTAAAGATCCTTTCCCAATCTGCAGGCTTGCATTTTGTTCTATTGACCGTGTCCTTTGCCTTACAGAAGCTTTTCAGTTTCATTGGGTCCCATTTATTAATTGTTGACCTTAGTGCCTGAGCTATGGGTATCCTGTTCAGGAAGTTTTCTCCTGCACCAAAGAGTTCAGGCTATTCCTTACTTCCTCTTCTATTAGATTTAGTGTATCTGGCTTGACATCTAAGTCTTTGATCTACTTGGACTTGAATCTCTTTGCATTTTCTACATGCTGACATCCTGTTAGATCAGCACCACATGTTTAGCTTTTAATCAAGACAAAAACAAAGAAATTATCACAATGTCATTACTTAAAATAACCATGAGATACTTCATACTTCACACCTTATCCCTCAGTTAGAGTTTAGTCTAATCTTCCAAAACTCAATAAATGGGGAATGCTGGTGTTCCAGTCTAATGTCTGTTGCTGTGACAAAGCTCTCTCATTAAAGTCAATTAAACCAAAGGGGGGGGGGGGAACATGAGACCTAGTTACCATAAAGAGAAAACTATGTTTAGTAAAATAGTTGTACTTTAATTTATGTGTGCCTTCAAGATGGCACATGGATACACAGGATGTCCACACTGGCAGCAGCAGCAGGAAGAAACTGAGCCATGGATTCCCTGGAAGGGAGGGTCCTGTGTGTCCCCCAACAGCACACACACACACACACACACACACACACACTGCTCTTTTTTTTTCTTTGTCATTGGCTCCATGCCTGACAGTTGTTCTTGAAGCCAACTGTTCTTATGACAATAAACTGCTAGGTCCTGCTTCTGAGTCAGGTCCCCGTGATTTGTCAGGTCTGAGCCTATGCACCCAAGTCTGCCCTGAAAGAGCAATACTGTCCTTTGCTGTCTTCCAATACCCATCCACAGCTGACTTGGCGATGGGGAGCTCTTCTCTCTTGGCTGTGTTTCTTTTCCTTTCTATAAGTCTAAGATCATCAAGACTGTTAAGTAGACACAATTCAAAATGCTGTGTAGCCATTTGGTCTCTACAGCACATCTTTAAGTATTTTAACACAGAAAGCCAAACCCAGGAGTTTTTCTTGGGAACCTGGCTGGCTTGGTGCACTCAGGTTAAATCCCTACTTGTTCTTAACCAAATCACAGGGCTGTGGGGGAAAACTCTGAAGGGAAGAAAGCATCAACTCATGTTAGCGAGGTTGTGCTGTTCAATTTAGAGCAGCAGTTCTCAACCATCCTAATGTTCCCACCCTTTAATACAGTTCCTCAAGTTGTGGTGACCCCCAACCATAAAGTTATTGCCTTGCTACTTCATAAGTGTAATTTTGCTATTGTTATGAATTGTGATTTAAATATCTGATATTCAAGGACATCTGATACTTGCCACCCACAAATTAAGAGCTGTTGATTTAGAGAAAGAATCCAGGCTTCCTACTCCGATTCTTCTCATACCTACTTCTAAACATGACCTCAGCAAGCCCACGATTTTACTTTCTTCTTAATATTTTACCTTTCTGGGATTTGCACTAATCTTTGGCATTTGTCTCATTAATCTTAAATCCATACACTTAGGATTTTGTTTTTTGTTCATGGTGCCAGTTTTGGTTTCATATGATACAACCTAGATATCTCAAAATAATTTGATAAATGAGTTTGTAAAAATAAAAGCCAGGTGCACATGCCTAACCCCTTATATTTTAATATTTATAAAATCATTAAAACTGTGTTACTGAAGTGCTTGACTCTCAATAGCTCTTTGCAGTAAAAAGAAAATATTATTACCTAGACATTTAAAATATGTTATTACATAAGTTTCATAAGACATTTAAAATATTTTAGACTCACCAATAATCAATGAAAGCAACATGTTTTCTTGCAGTTTTTACCACTCATTTTGCTTTTGAATCTAAAAAAAAAATCAAAAGACGCTAACTACATATATCCCTTTTTTTCTTTCAATTTCAGATTACACTTTAGCTGCATTGAAAATCACATTTTTGACTTTTAAAAGTCATCCTAAATAAGCTAAGGGTATCAGTAAACTGTCTTGGAAATTTCTGACATAATAAAAATCAGCTCTCAACTTTAGACCCACTTAGAATGTGGTATTTTCTCAATAACACATACAAAAAGCAATTTCTGTAGATGCCAATAATAAAAGATTTAAATTAATCTTATTGTATTTATTATCTGAAAAGGCAATACAGTCTGCTTACATTTTTTTAAATTATATATATTTTATAATTATTTATATAATATGTATATAATTATATAATATTATATATATTATATGCATATATACGACTAACTTAATAATCACCCTTAAGTTATTCAGCAAGCATAATTACATTATAGTATGTGTTCCTGCATACAGCACTCTACAACCTCAGAGCCAGACTGAACAACTCCAGCCTCACTTCTTGCTCTTCATTAACTTTTATGAGGAATGTGCTCTTTATTTGATCAACACATCCACCAGGAATCCAGTTTTACAACTATGATATCATAAAAAGGAATAGTACACTATCTAAAATTCTAATCATGAACTATCTTGAAGAATAAAGCCACAGTACCCAAAACATGCCCAGTGTCCCTGGGTATCCCTCAAAGTGTAAAACGTCTCCACCATGCCCTGGGAGCTTGCTCTGGTGCCCAGAGACATCCAACACAGAGAGGGAACCAACGTTTAGAAGATTATTTAACCTTGAACCTGCTTGACATTGTGAGACTAAAGTAAGTTGTCAGTCTCATAAATATGTTTTATAATAAGGAGCCAGCCACGTTATAAGTAATCTTTGGTGCTAGCTTCAGCAGCACATATATTAAAATTGGAAGAAAAAAGATAAGATTAGCATGGCCTCTGCGCAAGAATGACAGGCAAATTCGTGAAGCGTTCTATATTTTTAACAAAATTATAGAAGAAAACTTCCCAAACCTAAAGAACGAGATGCCCATGAACATACAAGAAGCCTACAGAATTCCAAACAGACTGGACCAGAAAAGAAATTCGTCCTGACACATAATAATCAGAACAACAAATGCACTAAATAAAGACAGAATATTGAAAGCAGTAAGGGAAAAAGGTCAAGTAACATATAAAGGCAAGCCTATTAGAATCACTCTAAATTTCTCACCAAAGACTATGAAAGCCAGAAGATCCTGGACAGATGTCATACAGACACTAAGAGAATACAAATGCCAGTCCAGGCTACTATACCCAGCAAAACTGTCAATTACCATAGATGGAGAAACCAAAGTATTCCATGACAAAACCAAATTCACACAATATCTTTCTATGAATCCAGCCCTTCAAAGGACAATGACGGGAAAACACCAACACAAAGATGGAAATGACACCCTACAAAAAATAAGAAAGTAATCCTTTAACAAAACTAAGAGAGCCACAAGAACATCCCATCTTTAACATCAAAAATGACAGGAAGCAACACTAACTTTTCTTTGATTTCTCTTAACATCAATGGAATCAATTCCCCAATAAAAAGACATAGACTAACAGACTGGCTACACAAACGAGACCACACATTTTGCAGCTTACAAGAAACCCACCTCAGAGACAAAGACAGAGTAAAAGGCGGGAAAACAATTTTCCAAGCAAATGGTTCGAAGAAACAAGCAGGAGTAGCCATTCTAATATCGAATAAAATTGACTTCCAACCCAAACTTATCAAAAAAGACAAGGAGGGGCACTTCATACTCATAAAAAGTAAAATGCACGAAAATGAATTCTCAATTCTAAATATCTATGCTCCAAATGCAAGGGCAGCCACATTCATCAAAGAAACTTTAGTAAACCTCAAAGCACACATTGCACCTCACACAATAATAGTGGCAGACTTCAACACCCCACTCTCACCAATGGATGGATCCTGGAAACAAAAACTAAACAGAGACACATGGACACTAACAGAAGTTATGAAACAAATGGATTTAACAGATATCTACAGAATATTTTATCCTAAAAGAAAAGGATATAACTTCTTCTCAGCACCCCATGGTACCTCCTCCAAAACTGACCATATAATTGGTCACAAAAGAGGCCTCCACAGATACAAAAATATTGAAATTGTCCCATGCATCCTAACAGATCACCACGGATTAAGGCTGATCTTCAATAACAGCATAAATAATAGAAAGCCAACATTCACGTGGAAACTGAACAACTCTCTACTCAATGATACCTTGGTCAAGGAAGAACTAAAGAAATTAAAGACTTTTTAGAGTTTAATGAAAATGAAGACACAACATGCCCAAACTTATGGGACACAATGAAAGCAGTCCTAAGAGGAAAACTAATAGCCCTGACTGCCTCCAAAAAGAAACTAGAGAGCACACACACTAGCAGTCTGACAGCACACCTAGAAGCTCTAGAAAGAAAGGAAGCAAATTCACCCAAGAGGAGTGGAGGGCAGGAAATAATCAAACTCAGAGCTGAAATCAACCAAGTGGAAACAAAAAGAGCTATTCAAAGAATCAACCAAACCAGGACCTAGTTCTTTGAGAAAGTCAACAAGATAAATAAACCCTTATCCAGACTAACTAGAGGACAGAGGGACAGTATCCAAATTAACAAAATCAGAAATGAAAAAGGAGACATAACAACAGATCCTGAGGAAATCTAAAACATCATCAGATGCTACTACAAAAGCCTATACTCAACAGAACTGGAAAACCTGGATGAAATGGACAACTTCCTAGACAGATACCAGGTACCAAAGTTAAATCAGGATCAGATTACCAATCTTAACAGTCCCATTTCCCCTAAAGAAATAGAAGCAGCCCTTCCGGCCCACACCGCTCCGCTCCAGCGCAGGGCGCAAGGCCTGGGGGCCGTGCACCCACCCAGGTTTCCAGCTCTCCCAGCAATCCGGACCACTGAGATCTCCGGACCACTGGTAAGAGGAACACACATCTGTTCCAGTCCAATCTCGTGGGACTTGAATCTGCAGCGGGAGATAGGCGGAGGGCGGAGAGCAGACCCCTTCCCTTCCAGCCCACACCGCTCCGCTCCAGCGCAGGGCGCAAGGCCTGGGGGCCGTGCACCCACCCAGGTTTCCAGCTCTCCCAGC
>LR749501.1:4269036-4342968 GCA_902729485.2 Mus minutoides
ATTGGGAGGAGAGGCCCCTTGGTCATACAGACTCTATATGCCCCAGAACAGGGGAATGCCAGGGCCATTACGTGGGAGGGGGTGGGTAGGGGAGCAGGGCGGGGACGCGGGAGGGTAAGGGAAAATTTCTGGATAACATGTGAAATGTAAATGAAGAAAATATCTAATAAAGAGAGGAAAGAAAAAAAAAAAAAGAAATAGAAGCAGTCATTAATAGTCTCCCAACCAAAAAAAGCCCAGGACCAGGTGGGTTTAGTGCAAAGTTCTATCAGACCTTCAAAGAAGACCTAGCCGGGCGTGGTGGCGCACGCCTTTAGTCCCAGCACTCGGGAGGCAGAGGCAGGTGGATTTCTGAGTTCGAGGCCAGCCTGGTCTACAGAGTGAGTTCCAGGACAGCCAGGGCTACACAGAGAAACCCTGTCTCGAAAAACCAAAAAAAAAAAAAAAAAAAGAAGACCTAATCCCAACTCTCCTCAAACTATTTCACAAAATAGAAACAAAAGGTAGTCTACCCAATTCATTCTATGAAGCTACAATTACTCTGATACATAAACCACACAAAGATTCACAAAGAAAGAGAACTTCAGACCAATATCTCTTATGAATATTGATGCAAAAATACTCAATAAAATCCTCGCAAAAATAATCCAAGAACACATCAAAATGATCATCCATCATGACCAAGTAGGCTTCATCCCAGTGATGCAGGGATGGTTTAATATATGGAAATCCATCAACGTAATCCACTATATAAACAAACTCAAAGGCAAAAATCACATGATCATCTCCTTAGATGCTGAGAAAGCATTTGACAAAATCCAAGACCCATTCATGATAAAAGTCATGGAAAGATCAGGAATTCAAGGCCCATACATAAACATAATAAATATACAGCAAACCAGTAGCCAACATCAAAGGAAATGAAGAGAAACTTGAAGCAATCCCACTAAAATCAGCGACTAGACAAGGATGCCCACTTTCTCCCTACCTATTTATTCAATATAGTACTTGAAGTCCTAGCCAGAGTAATTCAACAACAAAAGGAGATCAAGGGGATACAAATTGGAAAGAAAGAAGTCAAAATATCACTATTTGCAGATGATATGATAGTATATATAAGTGACCCTAAAGATTCCACCAGAGAATTCCTAAACCTGATAAACAGCTTCAGCACAGTAGCTGGATATAAAATCAACTCAAATCAGTGGCCTTTCTCTACACAAAAGATAAACAGGATGAGAAAGAAATTAGGGAAACAAAACCCTTCACAATAATCACAAACAATATAAAATACCTTGGTGTGACTTTAACTAAGGAAGTGAAAGATCTGTATGATAAGAACTTCAAGGCTCTGAAGAAGGAAATTGAAGAAGATCTCAGAAGATGGAAAGATCTCCCATGCTCATGGATTGGCAGGATCAATATAGTAAAAATGGCTATCCTGCCGAAAGCAATCTACAGATTCAAGCAATCCCCATCAAAATTCCAACTCATTTCTTCACTGAGATGCATAGGGCAATTTGCAAATTCATCTGGAATAACAAAAAACCTAGTATAGCAAAAACTCTTCTCAATGATAAAAGAACTTCTGGTGGAATCACCATGCCTGACCTCAAGCTGTACTACAGAGCAATTGTGATTAAAAACTGCATGGTACTGGTACAGCAACAGATAGGTAGACCAATGGAATAGAATTGAACACCCAGAAATGAACCCACACACCTTTGGTCACCTTATCTTTGACAAGGGAGCTAAAACCATCCAGGGAAAAAAGACAGCATTTTCAACAAATGGTGCTGGCACAACTGCCAGTCAACAGGTAGAAGAATGCAATTTTTTCCATTCCTATCTCCTTGTACAAAGCTCAAGTCTAAGTGGATCAAAGACCTCCACATTAAACCAGAGACACTGAAATTTATAGAGGAGAAAGTGGAGAAAACCCTTGAAGATATGGGCACAGGGGTAAAGTTTATAAACACAACAGCAATGGCCTGTGCTATAAGATCACAAATCGACAAATGGGACCTTATAAAATTGCAAAGCTTCTGTAAAGCAAAAGACACTGTCAAGAAGACAAAAAGGCCACCAATGGATTGGGAAAGAATTTTTACCAATCCTAAATATGATAGGAGGCTAATATCCAATATTTACAAAGAGCTCAAGAAGCTGAACTCCAGAAATTCAAATAACCCCATTAAAAAATGGGGTATAGGGCTAAACAAAGAATTCTCAACTGATGAATGCCAAAGGGCTGAGAAGCACTTGAAAAAATGTTCAACATCCTTAATCATCAGGGAAATGTAAATCAAAACAACCCTGAGATTCCGTCTCACACCAGTCAGAATGGCTAGGATCAAAAATTCAGGTGACAGCAGATGCTGGTGAGGATGTGGAGAAAGAGGAACACTCCGTCATTGCTGGTGGGATTACAAGCTGGTACAACCACTCTGGAAATCTGTCTGGTGGTTCCTCAGAAAACTGGACATAGTACTACCAATTGATCCAGAAATACCCAGAAGATATTCCAACTGGTAACAAGGACACATGCTCCACTATGTTCATAGCAGCCTTATTTATAATAGCCAGAAGCTAGAAAGAACCCAGATGTCCCTCAACAGAGGAATGGATACAGAAAATGTGGTACATTTACACAATGAAGTCCTACTCAGCTATTAAAAACAATGAATTTATGAAATTCTTGAGCAAATGGATGTATCTGGAGGATATCATCCTGAGTGAGGTAACCCAATCACAAAAGAAGTCACTTGATATGCACTCACTGATAAGTGGATATTAGCCCAGAAACCTAGAATACCCAAGATACAATTTCCAAAACACAAGAAAATCAAGAAAGACCAACGCATGGATACTTCATTCCTCCCTAGAATAGGGAATAAAATATACAGGGAAGGAGTTGCACAGACAAATTTTGGAGCTAAGATGAAAGGATGGACCATCCAGAGACTGCCCCGCCTGGGTGGTCCATCAAATGCAGACACTACTACATACGCCAGCAAGATATTGCTGAAAGCACCCTGATATAGCTGTCTCCTGTGAGGCTTTGACAGTCCCTGACAAAACCGATGTGGATGCTCACAGTCATCTATAGGGCAGAACACAGGGTCCCCAATATAGCAGCTAGAGAGAGTACCCAAGAGCTGTAGGGGTCTGCAACCCTATAGATGGAACAACAATATGAACTAATCAGAACCCCCAGAGCTCATGTCTCTAGCTGTATATGTATTAGAAGATGGCCTAGTTGGCCATTATTGGGAAGAAAGGCCCCTGGATCTAGCAATCTTTATATGCCCCAGTACAGGGGAATGCCAGAGCCAAGAAGTGGGAGTGGGTGGGTTGGGAAGCAGGGAAGGGAGAGGGTATATGGGACTTATGGCACTTGAAATATAAATGAAGAAAATATCTAATAAAAAAAAACATCAGCATAGTTTGAAAGGCTGCGTACTGTGCTCAGAGTGCTTTAAAGTGTGGATCGAATAAAGCAGAACTATAATAATAAATCAAAAGGTGAAAATAAAAAAAATAAGTAATCTTTGCAGTTTTATCACTTAAATATCACAACTTACATTTATAAATGTTGTTTATATAGTATTTTTGGTGTCGTTTTCTTGTAAAAAGATACACTTAAAATCTCTGCATCCCAAATCTTCAATTTCTTCACTTGATTGTTTAGATCTTTTTCCACATTCTGAAGGAAGCTCTGAGTATTCCCACCACACCCCTCTCTGGATTGCTATGGTCCCAGCTCTGTGCACTCACTCAGTGGTTTTCAATCTCTAGGGCTGCACCACATCAGGCCTAAATCACAAGTCACGTTTTCACAGATCTGCAGGCTACAGTTCAAGGTCAAGGTATCTCCAGTTCAAGGTCAAGGTGTCCATGGGGTTCGTTTCTGGTGAGGCTTGCTGAAGGTCCCTCCTCACTCTCACATTATTTGCTGCCTGCATGTGAGAACATTATCCTTCGGGCTTTGGGCCCCAGCTTTATGCTGCCAATCACCCTCACCCGTTTGAGGTACGAACTTCAGTCCATTCCCACACATGCAGAGATGCTTTGGAAGAATAGGACTGTCTATTCTTCAATGTGCTGGCATTTTTCTTTTTAACGTTTATGTGCCTCCTGGGTCCTTTTTCTGTTAATTTGTCATGTATTCTTCTGGATCTTATTTATTGTGCCTCACACTTTATTGTGCCTAGTTGATTTCTTTTTAAGTACTTTATAAATCGTACTACTGGGATTTTGTCTACACTGTGTCCATCTCTTCTCAAGGACTCTCCAGGACACCCCCTTGGTTCTACCTCTGCTTCAAGGGAACCTCCTGACTAGCTTCTGGTGGACAGAAAACAGTGAAATGCCTACCTCCAAAGCTGCTTATAAACAAGACTATGACTTGGCACCCGTTCCCTTCACGAGACACCTTCAGAATCCCTTTCCTTGGATGCTGGGCACCAAATCACCATCCCCACCATGAAGTCCTCCCTTGTCCATGGCTGAGTGTGATGAGGAACGAGGAGTCCAATGGTTCCCATTATTCTCCCATTATTGTTTTTCATCTCCTTCTGATCATTAAAGTTTATCCCTGAGAAATCCATTTTCCCAAAAAATGTCATGTTTAAGAACGCTAATGTACTTCTGTGAATTCCCCAGGCCCACCCTTTATCATCCACTGATTTCACATATGCTCTAAAATACTTATAACTACTGTCGACATTTGTAATGTCTTGCTCAAGTATATAAAAGTACAATGTCTATAGCATCTTAAAATACATCAGTAGGTAATTTGGGTGACCACAGATTCTGATGGTGGCCTCAAAGCCAAAGGCATTCATGCTAATCACTATTAGGGAAGAAATTTTAAAAGAAGAAAAAAGAAAGCCAGGGAAGTGGTGGCTCACACCTTTAATCCCAGCTTTGGGAGGCAGAGGCAGGCAGATTTCTGAGTTCTCGGCCAGCCTGGTCTACAGAGTGAGTTACAGGACAGCCAGGGCTACACAGAGAAACCCTGCCTCGGAAAACAAAACAAAACAAAACAAAACAAAAAAGAGAGGGAGGAGGAAGAAAAGAGAAATGTTTATCTGTCTCTGTATCAATTTAAAATGTGTGAACTCAGCCAACTGTGGTAGCACAACTGCAATTCCAGTACTTGGGAGCTAGATCCAGGACGATCTGGAGTTCAAGGCTATCTTTAGCCACAGAGCAAGTAGAAGTCCAGCCTGGGATACATGAAGCCTTGTTTTGTTTTGTTTTATTTTGTTTAATTCATTTATAATTGCTTCTAATCTTCTCTTCTAACCTCAAGCAGAGCCTGTGTTTGCCCCATTTTGCTCTGGTTTCTGTGCTGTGTACTCTTGGAGGAGGCTATTGTAGGTCAGGAGTCTGAGCTTTGGTGAGGCAGCAAGAGACATGGCAGAGAATGAAACTCTCCCAGGAGAGGAACACAGAGCCCCATGGGACCAGAGCATGAGGAGCCTTGGTGTGGGCATGGGAGACCAAAAACGATACAGGGGACATTGGGAACAGTGCTAGGGACTAAGTGTTCCCTTTACTGTGTTGTTGTAAAACTGCTCTTGCTTTCCAGGACATTTCCCTTCCAACAGTGGGGTTGAGTCACCAAAATCAACACGTTTAAAATGTATTTGTAGCTGGTGATGGGAGCAAAATGAGAATTTGAAACCTAGGGGTCAAGCCCAGTTGGATTTCAGGCTAAAAGCCTCACCCTCCATCTAAGCAGCAGGTGAATGCACCAGGGTGCTCGAAATTCTGAGGAGAGGAACAAAGAAAACCTGGACCCAGCGTGAGCAAGGAGGGGCCTGGGATGCCAGCGTGAGCAAGGAGGGGCCTGGGATGCCAGCAGAAAATAAGAGGGTTATTGTGGAGACCATACTGAGATTGGAATTTCAATTCGAGGGAAATTGGTACTAGATGTTCCAGGCAGAAAACCAACTCTGTGCAGTTATGCCAGCTAACTAAACTAGGAAGATGTTTTGAATTTCCCAGTAAAAACTAACCAGGAACTTAACTTGCAAGGAGATGCAACATCATTTTTGAAAAGATTCTGTACCCACGAGGGCTAAGGTAAACAAATGTTCTGTCTGAAATAGACACACTGTTGTAGAAGCCACTTTGGCTGGGAATTGCCCAATCTGAGCCTCTTGACAAGAGCTAATTAGAGAAGAACAAAATCGAAACATTCATATAAAATGGTGGTAGAAAAAGAATGTTGACACCAGGTTAAATACCATCAGAGAAACAATAAATAGATAAAAAACTACGAGTAAGCAGAAAAAAAGTCTACTGAACACATTTAAGAAGTAAGGGTTCTTCCTGGAGTCAATGCCACAGGGGAAGCGGCTTCTGTCAGCTGTAGAGTCCACCACAGAAATGTGACCAATATGAATAGGATATTTTTAAGTAATAAAGTAGTAGACTAACATACAATTGTATTTCTCATATAAAAAGAACACTGTAAAATCAGGCAGTGCGGATTGGTATTGGTGGTCTTTCTGTTCAATTGAGTAGAACACCAGAGGGTGGAAGGTAACAGTATCTTTCATCCATCTTCCATTGGGCTAGACCTTCAGCAAAAAACAAAAACAAAAACAAACAAACAAACAAAAACAACTAACTGCCAAGAGATGTAGAAAAATCAAGAGTGGTCATTTGTTATTAGTACATTTTTACTCTGTTGCTGGAGCAAAAAAGAACACTTGAATATAAATAGTCAGGACGCTGTGTTGAGACTAGTGGAGTGGGATTATCCACTCTGAAGAAGCTGAGCTGTGGAATGATTTACAAGCTAATTAGCAACCCTGGTGTACAGGTTCCGTGTACAGAAGAGAAGCCACTCTAGTGACTAATGAGAGGAATAGAGGCATGCATCTCTGCAAGCCCTTAAGCTAAAGCCTCCTCAGTTGCCCAAGGATAGTAAATGACATACCTCTTTCTTTACACATACAGAGAGACAGACAGACAGACAGACAGACAGACAGAGACACAGAGAAAGCTCTTATTTTTCTCCAATTTAAAAACCACAGTCAAACATGCTACTTTGCAATTTACATTTTCTCTGTGAAAGTAACCAGCCAACACTGCAAAAGCAATCCAGCCTCACACAAAGAACTGCAAGTAAGTAAGAAATGCTGGGACTTGAAGAAACAGTCTAGCCCAGGGAAGAGCACCCAGTTGGTTATCCAATACCAAATGGTAGCCCTGAAGTGTATGTCTAATATTACGTGAACTGAACAGGTTATATTTAGGAATATGTATATTATATACATTATCTATATAACCAATTAATGAGAATTAATTAATATTTAGGAATGTATATATGCATGTAACAATAAGAAAAGAAGCCATGATTTTGAAAGAGAATGAAGAGGGCCACGTGAGAATGTTTGAAGGAAGGAAAGAGAAGGAGGAAATGATGTAAAATACTATAATCGAAAACAAAGAAAACTAATATTTTAAAAGGTATATTCAAATCTATTTTAACTTTTCATAATATGTAAGGAAATAGCCCCAATACCTCCTTCCATTGCAGGTAAATATCTAGAACATAACTGGGTTTTTGTTACCATGTTTATACTGTCCTAAAAGTGTACTCCTAGGCAGTATTGTTGCTGTTACTCTTATTTGGTGTTTCTGAGACTGTGCAAACTCATACTCATGGCAATCCTCCTGCCTCAGCTTTCCAAATACATGGCCAGCATGCCTAGTTGCTTTAAATTTTATTGCATAGATTCTTAAGGATGAGGTTGTTATACCACAGAAGAGGAAAACTGAGAAATCTGAGTTTTATATCAATGATTAGCCTACGCGACGATGTGAATGTTAGCACACGATAAGAGACTTGTGGGAAAGAACAGCAAGTTGGGCTGTGGAGATGGCTCAGTGGATTAAGTGCTCTTCTCGAAAGCATGAGGATTGAGTTCAGACCCCACGCATGTAAATGCTGAGCGGTCATGGAGGCCAGACTGTAATCCCAGCACTCGAAAATTCTGTGGACAAGCCATCTGTCTAGACTATCTGTAGTTTCTCGGGCTCAGGCATCAGCAAGAAGGTACCTAATGTTACCTCTAACCTGTACATGCATGTATACATACATGTGCATGTGCATCTGCACACACATGTGCCCACAGTCATACTTATAGTCCTGTATACACACACAAACACACCAATTATCACACATGTTAATCACTTTTCAAAGACTTAATTTATAACATTGGATGAGTTCCAGGGTGTGAATTCACATGCTAAGTCTGGTCTAGGCAGAACTAGTTGTAGTGAGAATTTTGGTTTCTCTTTAAACACACACACACACACACACACACACACACACACACACACACACACAGAAATACTATGGGAATGTGCTTCATTTTAATCCCAGGTATGGGATATGGGGCTGTCCACAGCAGCTGACTGTGATTTATTTGCATCATGCTCTAGCAGAGGTGTGATTTTGCCAGCTGCAGATAGTTTCTGCAATTGTGTGACAATTTGAATTCTGTGGACTTTTCAGAAAGTATTTAAGTGCTAGGACCCCAAGAAGTGGGGTTGGTGGTGGTGGTGTTTGTCAGTTGGTTGCTGTTGGTTGCAGTTTGCTAAGTAGCTGTGCACAAAGAAGGAAGAAAAGAAGAAGAAATTAGATATCCTGAGGGTGGAAATCAAACTTGCCCCAGGGAACTGGACACCCTGAATCAGCAGGAAATCATCTAGCAATAACGTCGCTCCCTTTCCCCTTTATCCGTTTCTTTCTCTCTTGTCTAGTGTTAGGAGGTTGAAAAGATGGAGAGAAAAAGGTGAAGGGTGGAAGAAAAAAAATACCCACAAAGTAATCAAAGACCAGTTACACATGGTGGTGCAAATTTTAATCCCAGAACTCAGGAGGCAGAGGCAGGCAGATCTCTGCACATTTTAGGTCAGACTTGTCTACATACCCATAGAGTTCTAGGCCAGCTAGGACTACATAGCAACATCCTTTCAGGGGTTGGGGGAGGGTCGTGTTTGTGTTTGGTCTACAGCTACTGGGGTGATATCAGGTTCTCAACCTTGAGAAGAGACTCCTGCAATCTGCAGCTGTACGTTTTTAAGCACACCATTATCCCTTCCTTAAAAATAATCTGAACCGTAATCTCTGGCGTCTACTCTCTTTGTCATCATCACTTTAATTGAGGAATAGAAATTGCATAATGCATGGTACACATGTGGCTTTAAAACATTCACAGCTCACCCGTGAGATGGCTGAATCAAGATGACCACACGTGTTACTCCATATACCTGGTTGCGGTGAGAACACTCATAATCTAATTTCTGGAAATTCACCACATTATTGTAAAACACATCCCTTGAACTTCTTCCTCCCATCCAGGTGGAATTCCTCACTGTTTGACCCACTTCTTTAGCTTCACTCCTCTCTTAGTCAGGGTTTCTATTCCTGCACAAACATCATGACCAAGAAGCAAGTTGGGGAGGAAAGGGTGTTTATTCGGCTTATACTTCCATACAGCTGTTCATCACCAAGGAAGTCAGGACTGGAACTCAAGTAGGTCAGGAAGCAGGAGCTGACACAGAGGCCATGGAGGGATGTTCTTTACTTACTGGCTTGCTTCCGCTGGCTTGCTCAGCCTGCTCTCTTATAGAACCCAAGACTGCCAGCCCAGAGATAGTCCCACCCACAAGGGGCCTTGTGGTGTCCCTATCCCACCAACGTGGTGCAATGACCTGAGCCTTGCCGCACCCAATGGCATCCATTGTGTTGTTAACTAGGCTAAGAGATAGCCCGGCTCCCCCCAGGCAGCCAGGTTCTGCACGCTTCCCAGATCCCCCGGCTCCGCCCAGCCCACCTGCACAATATCTCAGACTTCCCGCCAAACTCCAGAACGCCTGCGCAGAAGACTGGGGGTGGGGCTTCCCCTCTTTTTCCCTGAGTGCATTGGATTCAATAAACAGTTGCCTTGAGCAGAACCCCAGCCTTGGCCACATTCTTTTCCCCTTCCCCTATGTCATTACAGCTCCGGACTATTCCATCCAGGGAACCCAAATCTGTGAATGTAGGGGTTACTGCTGGTTGGGCCCCCACAGGGCCTTGATCACTAATTGAGAAAATGCCTCACAGCTAGATCTCATGGAGGCATTTCCCCAACTGAAGCTCCTTTCTCTGTGATAACTCCAGCTGTGTCAAGTTGACACAAACCTAGCCAGTACAACTCCCATGGAGGATCAGGCACAACCGTTCTACTCTATTTCTATATTTTCAGTTTTACATTGCACACAGAAGAGGAAACAGGAGGTATGTGTCTATCACTTGACTGACGTATGTCCCTTAACCTAGAGTGTCTAGCTGTATTCCCATCTTCACAAAGGAGGAGGATGCCACCCTTTGGAAGGCTGAACAGCAATATATATATATATATATATATATATATATATATATATATATATATATATATATGCCACACCGCTTCACCCAGTGTTCACTGATGAAAACTTGAGTCGTGTTATTTGTCAGTGGCAATAAAGCTGCAATGGAAACATCAAGGCATGTATGCTTTCTGTCTCCTTTGATTATGTGCCATGTGACCTGGCAGTCCCTTCCCTGGGTGGGCATTAAAAGGACATTGTGGCGTTCAGCTGAGTATATCATCTGTACATGTGAAGACTTAGCCAGCAGCATCCTTCAGTGACGGTCCAAGATCCTTCCTGGTTCCTGTTCCTCTGCATAAATAGCACTATTTCTAGTAATACAAGCCATGTATTCTTAACTTCTAGCCAGTAAAAGCAGTATTATGTTTATATATATATATTTATAGTCCTGTAAAACTCCTTGAAAATGTATTTTTGACTTTTTTGTGTTATCTTGCCAACACAATGTCAAGTTTATTTTAACTTAAAAGTCTTGCTTTCTTTGATACTCTCAAGGAAAACTTTATCTCTTGCCATATATCATCTACTTTTAATAGTTTTCCTAAATAAGCACTTAGGTCTATAAATTTTCTCTAGATTCTATGTGAGTAATACTCAGAATTGTTGAGGTAGACATATTTTGGGGTTTATACATACATACACACACACACACACACACACACACACGTGTATATATAATGTGCTATCTCAGTTAAAGTATTTTCTAAATTCGGAAATCATTTTTGGTTTATAATTACTTTTGTCACTTGCAAGCCCTCTTGTTAAAAACTTTCAAGGAGCTAGAGATGACTCATTGGTTAAGATCATATATTGTTCTCACAGAGAATACAAGTTTGGCTTCCAGCACCCTTATCAGGTGACACATTGTCACCTGTAACTCCAGCTCCAGGGTTACAACACCTCCAGCCTTCAGAGTACACATTTGCTTACACAAGGCTCATGTGCTTGCTTCCTTGCTCTCTCCCTCTCCCTCTCCCTCCCCCTCTCCTCCTCCCCCTTCCCCTCCTTCTCTCCCCCTCCCTCTCACTCTGGGGGGGGGGGGCGTGAGTGCGCGCAGTTTCTCTGTCTCTCTGTCCTCTGTCTCCATTTCTCTCTCTCATACACACACATTATTAAAATAACGGCAATACTAACTTTTGTTACTGATTTCCGAATGTATCTCGGCCCTACAGGCTTCTCCAGGGGTTTTCTGTCCTGCACAGTTCCCAGCTGAGACCCACCCATGCACTGAGTGTCCCTAACCCCTGTCCCAGGTCCTCTATGTTCCCCATATCATAATAGTGTAGAGGAATTTTAATCCAGCAACATGGTTGCTCTGGCAAGGGATCACATCCAAAGACTCAATCCAGCCAGAATGCACTCATGCCCTGAATTATAGTCTGATCTGGCTGACATACAGAGGCTCCCTCATTACACACCCTTAATCTCTAATAACGAAAGTAAGGTTAGTTTGTAGAGGGAACCAACCATGTTTGAAAGTGACATTTAATTGAGGGGCAGACAAAGTGACAAATCAGAGAAAGATTTGACAGAATGAGACATAGATAGGATATTCCCAATTCACTGGAGAACAGACAGGAAAGCGAGGCTACTTAAGAGCAGAGAGAGGAAGAGAGAGAGAGAGAGAGAGAGAGAGAGAGAATGTGTGTGTGTGTGTATGTGTGTGTAGCACATTTACCAGGACAGTTTTACAGAGACAGGCTAGACACAGGTGAAAACAGAACAAGCCAAAGAATGAGAAGGAGCCAGAAGATTAGAATGAATTGCCAAAGTTAGTATGAGGCCAAGCATTATTAATTAAGGCAGAAGCTTAGAGAAGCTAGATTGAATCAGTCAGCTTGGATAATTAGATTGTACAGAGGGTAGAAGCTTCCAGACCTAGGCCTAGGGAGAGATAAACAGAAAAACAAATGCTCTGAACTCATCCAAAGCCTTGTAGTCTCACAGCTTTAGTCCGGCTCCCATCTCATCCCTTCACCTGAGGAAATCAAAGTCACATTTACACGTTAGTACTAGAGTCCTCTGTTCTCTGTGACGAGTCCCTCAAAGAGCCTGCACACCAGCTGAAGTATCCTCACTCTTTCTGAGGGAGGAAAGGAGTCAGCATAGGACAGAGTGTAGAATTTCCACCATTCCACGTAGTATGGACAGACAAAGTCGGATCTTGCTCACGCTCTGTGAAGGAAGCACTGAAGGTGGCAAGGCTGGCAAAGTGATGTTACTAAATTAATGCAAGTGTGTTGAATGGAAGGGGGGGGGGGGAGACAGGAATTTCTACCCAAAGGCTAGAAAATAGTTCACAGAGAATATTGGAAGAGAGGAGAGTAAAGCTGGTTTTTCTCTCTGTTAAAAACTAGCAACATGCTAGCAAAGCAAGCGATGAGAGAGAGTCTTCTGGCCTTTGTAGTGCTGGCGAAGCCTTCAGTACAGGGAACCACAGATAAGAAATCTGCATTCCAAAACAGGGATCCAGAAGCTGCCAGACCTCTCTCCAGGGATTGCCTGCAGTAGGACAGGTTGTGTCCCTGCTCAGATCTTATCAGCAGAACTCAGGACTGGTTGAGGATGAATCTGAGATGGATTCAGGAGGAGCAGCACTGCCCCCCTCCTCCCACTGAGGTACAGAGAGGACAGAGGCAGGTGGGGCTCCTCGAAGAGATAAAATCATCTGTAAGAGATGAGTAGTGAGTGGCAGTCCTCTCTCATCACCTGAGGCTTGCCCAAGTGCTGAGACATTTTTGCCTTACATCAGAGCACCACAATCCAGTGGGTAACAGGGTACTTAGTTTCTAAGTTCTATCTGTTAAAACAAACAAAACAAAAACAACCTCAAAAAACAAAAACAAAAAACAGCAACAACAAAGGAAAACCAAAACAAAAAACTATCCACCTATCCTGGCTATTCCTGGTTGTCAGCTTGACTATATCTGGAATGAGCTACAATCCAGAATTGGAAGGCTTACCTATGATCCTGATCTGAAGGCTGGGAGATACAAGTTTCTGACGTGGATCTTGGCATGGAGATCTTGAGGCAAAGTGGCTATGAATCCCAGAAGATTAAGATAGGGAGATCTCTGAGGTCATCTGGGACAAAGCAAGTCCAAGATCCAGTCGAGGTGGCACACAACTTTAATCTGGGCCACACCTTCTGCTGGAGACCTACCTAGGGACATTGGAAGAAGGAAGATCCTCTCTTCTTTGCCTGCTTACCTTGTGGGATTGAGCAACAGCTAGATCCTTGGAGTTCCATTCACAGCTGCTGCTGACCATTGTTGGGAGTTAGACTGCAGACTGTAAGTCATCAACAAATTCCCTTACTATGTAGAGAAGACCCTTAAGTTCTGTGACTCTAGAGAACCCTGACGAATACACCACATATAGAAATTCACCTTGACAAAGGTGATCTGGTTTGATCAGTCATTTTGCTTAAGTGTGTATGGGGGGGTGGGGGGACTGGATGAGCCGGCACAGAACTAAGAATACTTATTTGTGTTTACTATTAGATGGGTGGCACTGCACATTAGGCATATTGCTCTCAAGAAGAGAGCATGCAAACTTCTCTATCCAGAAAATATAAAGCAGGTTCTTGTTGGGGGGCGGGGATCCTATTTTGTAGGCACTGGAACTTGAAAACCTTGAGCAGAAAGAAAATACAAACTCAGACAGTGGAAGAAGAAGAAGAAGAAGAAGAAGAAGAAGAAGAAGAAGAAGAAGAAGAAGAAGAAGAAGAAGAAGAAGAAGAAACGGAGAGAAAAGAACAAGGGTCCCTGAAACCCTCCAGGGCAAAACCTGGGCTGGGAAGAGAGAAGTGTCTCCTAATAGACTGGAGACAGAGCTTCTAAACTGGCCTTTCCTGGCAGCCTTAGGTGTCTGAAAGTGAGTGGAACTTGCTGGGACACTAAGGCCTGAGAAAGGACCATCTAGCATGGATATGTATGTATGTTGAGCACAGAAAAAAAATATTAGTTACAGTACCTCTTCACCTTTAGTCTATTTATCCAAAAGCAAAGCAATCATGAAGTTAGAGAAGCACAATTTAATGTAGTAAAAGTACCAATTATGACAAGTAGATACATATTCACGTATACCTCCAGCTTTTGAGGATTAATATGAATTTCACATTGATTTCCCATCACTGCTTTGCCCATTAGGTCTCCGATAGATGTATTAGTATTTTATATTTTCCTGCATAATGACACACGATTTTCTAATATTCATCACTTTTCCATTAACATTTATAACTACATTAGACTATAGTTTTATTTGCATTTCCTGTGAGTTTTGATATTTTATCTTATCTAAATTTGTAAAGAAATTTTCAATTTTTTATTACTTTTCTCATTTGCCTTAAAACTATACTATCCCTGCCTTTATTGCTTCTCTGTAAAATATTTTTCTATAAAAAAAATCACTTTCTTTACACTTTAATTACTGTGGTGCATGTAGTCGAGTTTGTATTATCAATAGGCAATGCCAATTTTAAAATCCATCAACACATGAGTTTCTAACAGTTCTTAATGATTGACAAATCAACCAAATTTTAAAAACATTACAGGTTTGAACACCCATGGTACCAGTGTTTTGAAATTTCCAACACTGAGTACACATGCCTACTCATGATAGTTCTCATGGGATAAGGGAGTTTTCTACTTATAATGTCCTTTTATCCAACAGAAAGTATTCAAGAGTAGCACTTTCCCTTCAGTGAAGAGCAGTGCCCTCCCTCTCAGTATTAACAAAATTACTAGAGGGTTATCTGTGAGCTGACAGCAGTGTTCTACATCAGAACAGCTGGCAATACAGCAGCTCCTAAATGCAGCTATCCAAACACCACAAGGCTGTGCCATTTTCCTCTGATACCCAGAGGTTTCCCAGGTCCCCAAGACTGACAAAGTACAGTTGGACACAGGAAAATGACACAGGAAAAGGGGACAGGAAGCATCTCAATGACAGTGTCCTACCCTTCAATGTTTTGAATGCCTCCATCTTGGGCCTTAGCAACCCCACCCCTTCTCCATTCACATCTTCATCCTAGGCATCTGAGTTTCAGAGAGATCCTTGTGCTATCCCCCATGCAGATGAGACATGCCTGTACCCCAGACACCTATATCATTGGTGTTTCTTTCAGACAAGCAAGTACCTCCAAGTGCAACCCTCTTTATTACTCCCAAGCCAAGACAGCATCAGATTCTTGTTCTTGGTTTTCTCTTAACAATCTTCAGACTCAAACCCTTAAGCTCTCATACATAGAGTGAAGAAACATCTAGTCTATATTTTTAAACAAGCACAGTCTTGGAACTCAGAACATATTCATAGAACTATAAAAGAAAATGAGTAAAAAAATAGAAAAATGTCAAAATATGGAAACTAACTTTAGCCTTTATTAAAGGGCAATATTACAGCAAGATAGTCCTAACCATATGCCCAGTCATGTGTCAAAAGGATGGGGCTATCCCAGAGGGTGAGAAAAAATGCATAGGAAGACAACAGAGGTATTTCCATGATCTTCTTATGCCATAGAGAAACATTTGTGGGCTGGACGTTGTCAAATCTATTATGTGTCATGCAGCAGCCAGCCCCTCTCCCCCAACTAGCAGTGTCTACTCCTTCAGCAGTGATATAAATGGTGTCTGGCCAGATGAGCCTCACAACCTTGTTAGAAACCACTGGAAACCCAGTAAAAGTTGAAACCACACACTAATGGATCTTGTCATGAACAAGAGAAACCTCAGCTCTACAGGGGTATTCAGCCTAGCAATTCAGATGATTTAATGAGGGGAGCAGGGGGCAGTCATCTCATGCTTACAAAGAATCCAAGCAGATGATGGAATTCAGTAAAAAGGTGCTGGTTCAACTGGCAGTCTGCATGTAGAAGAATGCAAATTGTTCCATACCTATATCCTTGCACAAAGCTCAAGTCCAAGTGGACCAAGGACCTCCACATAAAACCAGATACACTGAATCTAATAGAAGAGAAAGTAAGGAAGAGCCTTGAATACTTGGGCACAGGGGAAAACTTCCTAAACAGAACACTAATGGCCAGCAACTGACCAATGAAGAGGTGGATATTTAGAGACAATCATCCCAACCATCAGGCTCACCTCTAGGGAACCTGGTTGGGGAGCTGACAGAAGAACTGAAGGAACACAGGGGGATTGCAACCCCATTGGAAGAACAACATAGGCTGGCCTGACCACCCAGTTCTCCCAGAGACTAGACCACCAACCAAGGAGTGTACCTAAAGGGATCTTTGGCTCCAGATTCATATGTAGCAGAGTGTGAACTTGCCAGACAGCAATGGGAGGAGAGGCCCTTGTTCAAAGGAGGTTTGATGCCTCAGAATAGGGGGATACTGGAGAGGTGGGTTGGGAAAGTGTGGGTGGGTGGGGGAGCACTCCCATACAGGCAAGAGGGATGATGGGAGGGAAGATGTTGGATGGGGAGTAACAGAGAGGTGACCTATAAGTGGGATATCAAGAGATTGGGAGTGGGGGGGTAACTGGGAAGTGAGGTATCCTTTGAAATGTAAACAAATGGAATGATTAATATTAATAAAAGGAAAAATTAAATAAAAAATAAAATAGTTTCCAATTAAAAAAAAGGTGGAGTCTTAAACAAAGGAAGAAGGTACTCAAATCTTACAGTGAGACAATATGCCAACCTAGAAAAAATTGTCAAAACCAAACATGTGCTTTCACATACAAAAATTGCAAAGGTATCAAAGATTCTGCTTAAATTGTAAAATGGTAGCAAAGTGTGTGTGTGTGTGTGTGTGTGTGTGTGTGTGTGTGTATATATATATATATGTACACAAACATATATATACACATACATATATGTATGTATATATATACACATACATATATGTATGTATATATATGTATAGATATGTATGTATATATATGTGTGTGTATATATATGTGTATATATATATGTTTGTGTACATTATCCTATATTTTAAACATAAATGGGAATAGACTAGGCACAGTGATCATCCTTTGCTGTCACTTAGTAATAAAAGCATATACATACATATTTGTATATATACATTATACATATCCATGTGACTAGCCATGTGTGTGCAGGTGTTTGTGTGTATATGTGTGTGTCTACATGTATTACATAACATGTACACATGTATATAAAAAAACCTCTGCATATACATATTAAGCCACACATATATTTATTTATACATGCATATATGGAAATTTATTATAATGTTGAAAGCAGAGTTTAATTGGATTTTGCAACTCTACTCTATAAGGACAATTTGAAATGAACATTTTCTTTACTGTAAACATTCTGCTAACTCACTTGAAATTTACCTTCACTTTCTGGGTATTATAATTGTATTTCCTTATACAAATGCTGAGTGATACTTGTTAATTATCCTCCATTACCTGGAAAAACAGATCCAGGAAGAATAAGATAGTCTCTTTGGGTCTTTCACAAAATTAATTGGTAATCTCCTCTTTCTTAAGGAAAAATACTTTCATTAATTATCTGCAGAATTGTTCTGTGAAGTAGCAATTAACCTTCATTCTCACCTCTCTTATTAATACCAAAGCAGGAGCCAGCAGCTAATTGCTGAAGCCCCAGCACTCCATATCTCAGCTGGAAGGCAAAGAACAAGTAGAGGATTTCAACATTGAGGAGGTCATGGGGGCCCGGAGCAGCAGATACCTAGAGTGACCCTATAGAAAAAAAAAATAACTTTACAAGTTGATGTTCAGAACATTTTAGTTCGTTTTGGATTCCCTACCTTCAACATCATATTCACAATTTGAAACAAGCAACACATAGTGATTTTGCAACAGCCGATAACATGGTCTAAGAACCAGATGTGAGAGTCACGCAGTCCAAGTCAGGGAATCCAGACTTTGCACTATTAACAGCAGCGTGGTTTGAGAAGCTAGAACGAGCCTCTGTGTCTCTCTGATCCCTCTGTAGCCATCACGAGTCCCTTTTCTCAGAAGCAGCTGCCCCCTTTGTTAAACATTAACTTCATCCTGCATTTTCCTCTCTCTAAATATACAAAAGACTAAGAGCATTTCCAAGTCATTCAGATATGATCATTCAGTGGATGTCAACAATAAAAGAATACAATTAAAAAAAAAGAATACAATTTTCTTCTTGCTGCAACTTGGAGCTCCCTTCCCTCAGGGCAGGGAGAGGCAGTCGAGATGTTTGTGAAGTTAGATTGGGAGTGGAATTAAAAGAGGAGAGAACATGGCCTTGTAGACAGTTTTCTTGTAGAGACTGACAGTCTAGAGGAACCAGCTCCATTTGAAGACAAAGATAGCAGCAGAGAGAGATAACATTCCAAAAAACTGGCACAGGACAGCTAGCTCATCAACAAAGATGTGGAGAGATGCTGACTCTTGGGACTAACTCAGGTAATGTTGGCTGATTTCCTGTCCAAACTTTCAACAGATCCAGACAGAGTTTGCAAACTCCAACAGCTAGGCCTCTCCCACACTGTAATGCAGAGCAAGAGAGATGCCTTTGTGCCCAGCCTAGGGCTGTGACATGGGTAAAATGACACAGACAAAGTTGAGATAGTAAAATGCCAAGTTTTATCCCTCGGAATATATTGATTGGATATGAGCAAGTGGGTAGTCTTTTAAATTTTACTGCAAATATCATCTCCATTATCTTGTGACATAACTACTATTTAATGCTTAAGTAATGAGCAGAAATCAGTTGCATACACAGCCCAAGCCCAGGTTCCTTTCTAAATGCACTTTGAGTGGCTTGGTCATTAAGACAGGACCTTTTTTTCTATGTGACCTTCAGTAGGTTAAAAAGTACCAACACCACTGGCAATATTATGAGAGTAAGAATACATTATGATCACGCCACAGGTCTCAACCATAATGTCCACTTTGAACAAGTTAAGGTTGCTGCAGAGGGTGCCAGTGGATAATTATTCTCCATGTAACGTCTTGAACTTTCACCTGACAAAAGACAAAAAGGTTTTATTCTAGATTTTAGTCTGTTATTTCTTGGAGTCCATGACACCCAGAATTAGCACATAATTTCTATAACCAACTCCTACTTTGTACAAAAACAAATGTAAGAGACAAATTCATCCTTTGGGAGAAAAGACAAAGAGAAGGTCACATTTATGCAGTAGTGTTGGAGGTAATGGGGCAGGGGGAAGAAATCTGATGGGCACATACTTTGTTGTACATATGAAGAAGACACTGTAGAAGCAGAATGAAGAAGATTCTCTTGGTAGAACTCTTCTTGACAGAGCTCAAGATTAAACCGCAATCCATTGCAAACTGCAGGCTTCCTGCTATAAAGCTTGCTAACCTGGAGGTATCCTTCCCACTCCTTCACAGGCACACTGAGGTGTCCAGAATAGCTTTCATTTTGGATAGAAATCAACAAAAGGAGAGACACTCAACCAATATTCACTAGTAGGCAATCTTGAGTGAGGAGAATGAGCCAACAACATTCTTTGCCATTTTGTCATTGTACAAGACTTAAAACACCAGAGGAGAAGTCACTTTAAGTAACTGTCTCTGTCCTCAGGGAACTTTGGGGAAGAAAAAGGAGTCTTCTCTTTTAAAAACATTCTGCTAGCACCAAGGCAATGGTGCCTTTAATCGCAGCACTTGGTTAGAGGCCAGCCTAGTCTACAGAGCAACTTCCAGGACAAACAGGGTTACACACAGAGAAACCCTGTCTCAGAAAAAGAGACAAAATAAAAACAACAACAAAAACCAAACCAAAAATGACTCACTATTACAGTGGTGGTGGAAAAGATTTTAATCCCAGCATTCTGGAGGCACAGGCAAGCAGATCTCTGAATTTGAGGCCAGCCTGTTCTACAAAAGGAGTTCCAGGACAGCCAGAGCTACACAAAGCAACCTTGTCTCAAAAAAAAAAAAAAAAAAAAAATAAAACAAACAAACAAAAAGCCCTCTCAGTTATTATGTGGCATGATCACCGGTTCCCCTTCCATTCTAACTTGAGGCTTTGAGTTTTCTTTACCTAGAACGTAACGTGCTTCAGGGGAGCCAAATTATAAGCACAGCAGCTGTTGAGAGCTGAGACCGACACAGGAAGTTGTGAAGTGGTTTCCTTAGCAATGGGAATCACTTGAATGCTCTCAGGATCCAGTCTCTTGGCTGCTGTCTGCTTGCTCCCATCTCTCACGACTTCATTCACAAATTTATTTTTCTCCTGCCCTTAAATGCATCTTTGATATTTATCTTAGGAGACAGATTAACTTGGCTTATTTTTTTTCCATGAAATGCACCGTGTTTATGATCATGCACATCATTTGCTATCATGTGACTATGTTTCTTACCACCATTGGACAGATTGGCTGGACAGTTGCCCAAAAGACCTCAGGTACTTTTTACAGGACTATGCAAATGGTGTTACGTTATTTGAAAACCTGTGTAAGATAATGGGGGTATGGGAGAAGAGGAGGAAGGGAGGAGCCCACGTCTAACCAGAGTTCCTCCTGCGCTCTGGGCAGGCTGACATGGGAGGGCTGCCAGATACTTTCCACTCAACCCCGGGTGGGCGTCTAAGCCACTGACCCCACTCAATGGGGGTGGACAAGGAGCAGCCCCGGTTACCAGGGGCCCTGGGGCGACACTCTCAGCCACAGAGTTACAGGAGAGAGGGCTGAGGGAGAGAGGTTCCCATGCAGGCAAGACTCTTTAGTCCTGTTCATGGCTGGAACACAGGAAGGCCTTCAGATGGGAGATTAGAAACAGGTCGTTCAGCCTTATTTATAATATCCAGAAGCTGGAAAGAACCCAGATGTCCCTCAACAGAGGAATGGATACAGAAAATGTGGTACATTTACACAATGGAGTACTACTCAGCTATTAAAAACAATGAATTTATGAAATTCTTGGGCAAATGGATGGATCTGGAGAATATCATCCTTAGTGAGGTAACCCAATCACAAAAGAATTCACATGATATGCACTCACTGATAAGTGGATATTAGCCCAGAAACTTAGAATACCCAAGATACAATTTACAAAACACAAGAAAAACAAGAAGAATGAAGACCAAAGTGTGGATACTTCATTCCTCCTTAGAACAGGGAACAAAACACCCATGGAAGGAGTTACAGAGACAAAGTTTGGAGCTGAGACGAAAGGATGGACCATCCAGAGAGTACCCACCTGGGGATCCATCCCATAATCAGCCACCAAACCCAGACACTATTGCACATGCCAGCAAGATTTTGCTGAAAGGACCCTGATATAGCTGTCTCTTGTGAGGCTATGCCAGTGCCTGGCAAATATACAAGTAGATGCTCACAGTCAGCTATTGGATGGAACACAGGGCCCCCAATGGAGGAGCTAGAGAAAGTACCCAAGAAGCTGAAGGGGTCTGCAACCCTATAGGTGGAACAACAATATGAAGTAACCAGTAACCCCAGAGCTCATGTCTCTAGCTGCATATGTAGCAGAAGATGGCCTAGTAGGCCATCATTGGGAAGAGTGGCCCCTTGGTCTTGCAAACTTTATATGCCCCAGTACAGGGGAATGCCAGGGCCAAGAAGTAGGAGTGGGTGGGGAGGGGAGCAGGGTGGGGGGAGGGTATAGGGGACTTTCGGGATAGCATTTGAAGTGTAAATGAAGAAAATATCTAATAAAAAATCGAAAAATAGCTACTTAAATGTTAAAAAAAAAAAGAAAGAAAGAAATGGCTCCTTAGGAGAAAGCATATCCCAGCATCCAATCACAGTGGGCCTTGATGAACAGAGACAGTCTATGGTTTTATAGCTTTATTGTAGGAAGGCAGGGGGAAAGAGAAAAGGTAGAGAGAGAGAGAGAGAGAGAGACCGGCCATGGCCAAGAGGAGAGAAGGGGAAACGGGAGAGAGAGAAGAAAGGCTGTACCCTCAGAGCTCATATCTCTAGCTGCATATATAGCAGAAGATGGCCTAGTTGGCCATCATTGGGAAGAGAGGCCCCTTGGTCATGCAGACTTTATATGCCCCAGTTCAGGGGAAAGCCAGGGCCAAGATATGGGAGTGGGTGGGTAGGGGGGCAGGGCAGGGGATGGGGGAGGGTTTAAGGGACTTTCGGGATAACATTTGAAATGTAAATGAAGAAAATATCTAATAAAAATTGAAAAAAAAGAAAGGCTAGAGAATAAGAAAGAGAGAGTAAGAGGGAGAGAGATTAAGAGGGTGAGAGGAGAGGATGGGGAGAGAGAGGATGGGGAGAGAGAGGGGAGGGGAGGGGGGAGGAGAGGAGNGAGGAGAGGAGAGGAGAGGAGAGGAGAGGAGAGGAAAGAGTGTAGTGGGGCTGTTATCTTTACTGTTGCTAGGTAACTGGGAGGAGTCTAGCCTGAAGGTCAGAAGCTTGGGACATTGTCTACGCGACTACTAGCCACATGCTTTTCCTGTGGGGGCTGTGGGGTGGTAACTTCGACAGGAGCCAGAGTTCCAGGAACATGAGGGAATGCCTACTGTGTCATGTAGGTTAATTATCACCACCAGGTTCTACCAGGATTCAGACCTCAGCTCAACTGGAGACTAGGCCATCTGAGTATAGCCCATTGCCCTACAAATCTGGAGTTTGTAGGTGTGACTAAGTTAAAGGCATTGGTCTAGAAAACTCTGCCCCAGTCTGACAGCAGCTCTCTAAATGCCATCCTACACATTTGTTGTAATGTTTTGATGATTGGTTGGGTGGGTGGGTGGGTGGGTGGGTGGGTAATTGATTGGTTGGTTGGTTGGTTGGTTGGCTTTTGAGATAGAGTCTCAAAGAAGTCCTGGCTGGCCTTGAACCCACTATGTACCCTGGTATGAATTTGAGCTACTCATCCTCATGTCTCCACCCTGCAAGTATGCTACTATAGCCAATTCTATGGAGTACTGGGGGTGGAACTCAGGACTTCTGGCATGCTAAGCAGGCATTCTGTCAACTGAATGACATCCTTAACACTATGACACATCTCTTACAATGCATACATACATGCATACATACATATATGCATACTACATATGTGTATGTACATACACACATGATTATATATGCATACATACATGAATACATACACACACACATTCCAGAGAAGGGACTGAAGTGCATATTTTATATACCAAAGCAGACCTCACCTCCAGGTTCTCCCAGCATCCCTCAGTCCCTACCTGGCATACCCTGCCCCCAATCCTGAACTTTTCAAGCCAGAGGCTGGGCTGCCCTGCCCCCAGAGGCTCTTTCCTGTATAATCCAGACATTTTAATCTTCCTTCTCTCTCCTTCCATCTCTCACCCTACTCTCTGCATATACTCTTTCTCTCTTCCTCTCTCTTCCCCTTCCATCTGTCTCCCTCTTCATGACATTAAACCTGTCTTTGCATATTTTAATGTGGCTTGAATTGGCTTATTTCAACAGAGGAGAAATAACTTATCACATACATACATACACATACACACACACACATACCATAAATGCACACACAAAGAAGGCAAACAGAAGATAGAAATGGACTTGTACAAAGCAACTAGAAGAAGTCAGAAAGTGCCAGCAGCCCACAAAATTGCAGAGATGGAAAAGAATCCCTCACTTGAGCATCTAAATGGAGCAGAGCCCCATGCACACCTGGAATCCAGACTTATGGAGTCCAAAATGATGAGAGAATAAATTCTTGTTGTCTTAAAGCCACCACATCTGTGGCTATTTTTTTTATGACAGCCACTGGTAAATGCTATACCAAAAATAAATGTAAAATAAGAATTAAAAAGGAATGTTGTCACATAGGTAGGAAAGCATGCCCAAGGAAGCTGGGGTTGGGCATCTCATGATCAGAATAAAATATGCTTAAGTCTTGACAGTAGAGATTATTCCATACCCCTCCTTTATCACCATCCCTCCCTACTTGTTTCTGGACACTGAGATGTTTCCTCCAGAGTAACTGTTGGAACCAATAATTCCTTCCAGAGCCAAAATGGGAGAGCATTGACTGTCATCATCTCTCAATAGAATCCCTTCTTTGTGGGGCAGACTCACTTCATCCCTTGCCTTTAGTCTGTAGACCAGCAGTCCTATCTAGGACAAACAAACACCATCTCTAGCCTTGCATCCGACAGAGGAAAAGGCTCTCTGTCCTGGCCCAGCTGGGTGGGCTGCCACACACAGAGGGAACAGCTGTGCAGGAAGAGGAGGAGAGGCTCCCAGCTGCCAACTGACAGCATGCAATGATGCAGAGCCATCTCACTAGACTTGCTAGTCCTCAAGTGTTCCCTAAGCATGTGGGATAAGGGATAAATGAGTCTGCATAAAGGGAAAGGGAAAAAATGCAGGCTATTTTGGGAACTGTACCCTGTGCTGGTTTAGATATAGATCTGCTACAAATGAGACCATGAGTATGTGAGGAAATACTCAACAGAGCTTCCTACCCCTGCACAGTCTCAAAGCTTGTTCTACTCAAGCACACATGGAACAGGACTCCTGACACCACCTGGAGTGTCAAGAGTACTTCCTGCCCCATCAGCTCAAGGACTGGGACAAAGACTGCAGATCCACAGGCATAAGTATAGCCTCACCCAGATAACATTCAGCTGTGTCACTTGAGAGAAAATGTGTAACAGTTCAAGTTGGGAGCATAGAAAAGACATAAAGCTTAGATGTCCCCAGTCTCCTGTAGAGGGCCATGATGGAATCCTTTGGCACACTAACTCTTGTCTCTGTGGACACGCAGTAGGAAAATCAACACAATTACAGATAATTTATCCTGTGGCCAGCACTGTCCCAAGCACTTTTTGTGTGCTATTTTATGTATAAATAATTTCATGAAATTATTTACAAATTGTATAACACTCCTGTGATAGTCAATCTGTGTCCCCGAACTTTTAAGACAACTCTCCCACTTACCATCTTACACTTAAACCATGTGATTAAAATCCAGTGCATTTATGGGAAGGGACATACGCAGTAAGAAAATTATTATATGGTGGCCTACCTAATCTTTTAATCAAAATAAAATGCCACCCAAACTAGACCTCTCAGCAATCAATCTCCTACTTGTTTTGAACCGTATAGGAGGAACCCCAGCGTATGATCAGGGCCCTTGAACACTCTCATGCATGTGGCCAACTGTCGATCTTGATAGCTTATTTCTCCCTAATCTGCATCATCACTTTGCCCCAAATAAAGTCATCTTGCTATGTCTGTTACTTATTTAAAGTGTTTATATTAGGGGCCTAGAACCTGGAGAAAACACCCAACTCCATCCCAAAACACAATTCCTACATTTGACACTCATCCAAGAGTGGAAGCAACCGACTTTTGCTATCTTGCTGCTAAACATCCCCTCAGTTCCTGTTCATTGTGATGTCAGTAGCTGACAGCCAGCTGAACCAGTCAGTTTGGTTAAGGTGCTACCAGACTATCTCCCCCATCCTTTGTGAGGCTCATGAAGGAGAGACAGGTGATGGCAGACAGTGTGGCAAGATTTATGGACTGAGGAGAAGTAGATGGTTGCAGCTGGACGCGCCTTTCCCAGCTGCTCCACCTCAGATAACAACAAGAAAGATGTCAGTCTACAGGTATCTCAGCCTGACCAAGGATAAGATAAGATCCCCTGCAACCCACCCAGAATTGTTTCTGCTCTCCACAACAGAGACTTAACTTTTTTTTTATTACTTTGGATTTAAATGTCTTTCTTTCCTTTTGTTCCGACTTCTGTTTAATGTCACATATGTCTGAATTATAAAAATGTCTATTTCTGAAATTTAAACATTAATAACGTGACTTATTCTGATGCTGTGGCTTACATGAGGTAAGCACATGACTAAAACCTCTGTGGGCACTGACTACCTAAAGCAGTTACGAACTATTAGATTTCAGGCTCCACAAAACCTTGGACAGGTGAGGGGAAAGCACACCTGCCCCTGGCCCTATGGATGGTGAAAGCTAAGCTACCCCTCCAGCTGCTGCTTAGGGATTGCTCTCCCACCTTTCAGCTTCCCCACAGGAGACTCTTACATAAGCAGCGACTTTTTCCCCCTCTCCAGTATCTTTGCTCAACTACTCCTTTTATCTTGAAATGTCCTGTTGTCTTCCATCAATCAGCTGGCATGAGTCAGAAAATTAAAAGCCATTAAAGCTTCTGCCACTAACAGACTCCCGTGACAGAATAGTGAAGTCATGGAACTGGGCAAATCCGGATCTTCTCAAAGCAAGGCAATCTGCATGAATATCAGGTATAGCTTTTTGCATGGTAAATGTGGATGGTTTTACCTTCCTTCTCTATGTTTTGACTTTGAGTAGCTTTTTTAAATGTCAGTAAACTCTGGGGACCTTCCTTGATGAATACAATCTTTAGATTCAGGGTTCTGAGGCTCTTCTCTTTTCTGGAATGTAAGCTAGCATAACAGTAAGCAAAGGATCTCCTTCTCACTAGATCAAATGTAAAGAACATTTTACAGACCATTCCTGTCATCTCACAAACCATGAAGAAACAGACACTAGTCTCTTCCTTGACCTACTTGATTGAGCACAAGGCCTACTGGGACCCTGTTCCCGTAAAAGTTATAATGAGCTGTAACTCCTAACTATAAATACAGTTTCTTCCTTAACTTCTCATTCAGGTGATAGGCTAACATGAGTCAGTACCTTTCTCAAGAGGCTCAATAGAAGAAAATTTCCCATCCTAAGAGTGGCTTCTCTGGGCAGTCTCAGTAAAGACACCAGAAGATTGCCATGTTAACTTCATGTTGTGGAAGATAATTCACAGGAAGGATAGCAGGAGCTCGAAAGGGCCAATGGAAAGCAAGTCTAAGAAGAAATGGATGGTGTAGTAGAAGGTCAAGGTCAGTGACCACCATGCTTGGGTTCCATAGAAGATCAATCAATGGCAGATTCAGGGGAATGAGTGGGATGTCTCCTCTGGTTGTCTCCATCTTCTGTAAGATAGCAGCTGAGAAGGAAGAAGTCAGTGGTGTTAATGTGGAAGAGTATGTTTTGCTGTAGCATTTGGATAAATCAAAAATTAAGCTAAATCAGAGTCTCTACCATGATTACCTGAACAAACTGGGTTAAAGGTCTCAGAAACTGATATACAAAGCAGACAAAACCAGAGCAAGTACAGAGGATCCGAGCAGTGGCACTGAGAGTACCAACTCCAGACTCACAGACCCTCTTATGTGAATGCTGTGAAACAAGTCTGCATGCTTCAGGGCTCGGGGCAGAACAAATACATCATTATCTGTTCTACTCCAGAAACAATACAATTAAGCTAGTCCCATAAAGGTTTTAAGTGAATAAAATCACACTTTCAAACAAGTTGTGGATTAAATACAAAAGATGGTATAAAATGTTTATGACTGAATAGTTATTATCATGAGAACAGCATTTATCAAAAGTAAAGGTACAAGAGTGAGATGTAAAATGATAATTTTAATATAAATGTAAGCGGTGGGTGAATGCAGCTGCTGTATTTCTTTATTCTATGCGAGTTCCCAATAACCACATAGAGAAACAAAGATTTATTTCAAGCTCTTGCTCAATAGCTGAACAGTTAAAGATCTGCAATAATTCCCTATGCTAATCTGGCTTCCTTCCTTCCAGTACCGTACCTGTGATACTTGCAGTTTAACATTGCTCTAGCACTCTCTTCTTCAGATATTTTTACCCATGATGTCTTCCCAGACCCTCTCTACAGAGCTCTACTTTCTCCATCCTCCTGCTGATCTGAATCTCCCTCCCTCTTTCTTTTTCCTTCCCCTGACTGGTGGAATTTCTGCCTTATTCTCTCTTCTGCTCAGCCATTGGGTAATCAGCATTTATTGACAAGGCAAAGAATAAATGGTAAGAATTGTTTACTTGAGATGGGAGATTCTAGACTTAAGCATTACAAAGCTGTTTCCTGATTGAAGCAAGAGAAATCAGCATTTGAACAACACAAGGATATCCTTTACACCATGCACAAAAACATTTTGCCTACAGTGAGATGAGTCACTAAACAGAAATAAGCTGACTCTTAATTTCATCATCTGGAAAGAAAAATCAGTTAATACTTGCATAATCTCTTGGGCTCTGTATGCTGGTAAGATGGATTTCCCTCCATCCTCTGCACCAAATTTCCCAGGAACAATATTCACACTTGGGGTCTAGATTACTTCATATGGAGTAGCCCACTAAATGACAAAACTCGTTATTCCTGAGAAACGTGTAAAATTAAAGATGTGTCCTTTTGTTATTTAGGCAAATATAATAGTTGTCATTAAACTTGTAACTAAAAGATTATGCTACAATGGTAGCTGTCTACTGTCAATATCTCTACTCATGTCAAAAGCAATACAACTTAAGGAGTGTGCATTTCTAAAGTGAGTGGTTCAGGATTTAATTTTCTAAATCTTCAACTAGTTATCTATCACATATTTAGATTTTATGGTTTGTATATGCTTGGCCCAGGGAGTGACACTATTAGGAGGTATGGCCTTCTTGGAGTGGGTGTGTCACTGTGGCTGTTGGCTTTGAAACCTTCATCCTTGCTGCCTGGAAGCCAATAATATGCTAGCAGCCTTCAGATGAAGATGCAGAACTCTCAGCTCCTTCTGCACCATGCCTTCCTAGATGCTGCCATGATCCTGCCTTGATGATAATGGACTGGATCTCGGAACCTGTAAGCCAGCTCCAATTAACTGTTGTGCTTATAAGAGTTTCCTTGGCCATGGTGTTTCTTCACAGCAATGCAAACCCTAACTAAAACACCATCCCATGGGCAAGTACCAATCCCTGACTCTGTCAATGATACTCTGTTATGCTTGCAGACAGGAATCTAGCATGGCTGTCCTCTGAGAGGCTCCACCCAGCAGCTGACTCAGACAGATACAGACACCCACAGCCAAACAGTGGATGGAGCTTGGGTACTCTTGTAGAAGAGTATAGGGAAGGACTGCAGCCCTGAAGGGGATAGGAACTCTACAGGAAGACCAAAAGAGTCAACTAACCTGGACCCTTGGGGCTGTCAGAGACTGAACCACCACCAAACAGCACACATGGGTAGGACCTAGGCCTCCCCACATATATGTAGCAGATAAGCAGCTTGGTCTTCATTTGGATCCTGAACAACTGGATCATGGCTATCCCCAAAGCTGTTGCCTGTCAGTGGGATATGTTTTTCTAGCTGGGCTTCCTTGTCTGGTATCAGTGGAAGAAGATACACCTAACCCTGAAGAGACTTGATGTGCCAGGGTTGGGAGTGTCCAGGGGGTCTCCATCTTTTCAGAGGAGAGGGGGAGGGGGGATGGAGGAAGGATTGTGGGAGGGGTGACCTGGAGGTGGGCAGTGATTGGGATGTAAAATAATAAATACATACATACATAAATAAATAAATAAATAAATAAATGCTAAACTTTCAACAACCTTAAAAGTTTACCCTTTCTAAGTTGTGTGTGGCTAAATTAATTCTTAATATATACAAAAGGGGAAAAAAAGCCAAAACTCAGTCGAAGCCACTAAACATTTATGAGTTCTCCAGAGTCTGCAGTTCAGCTGAGTAGTGTGTCAAGTCACTGCTGAGCTCAGTCCTGTTTACACAGTGAAGCCTAGAGAAGCTCCAACTGCTTCTCTAGCAGCTCTATTGTCTGTAAGGGTTTGGATTTAGTTGCTATTCCTTTTGTTACTTTTAGGTATTTTCCTACAGGCACTTATAACTTAAAGTTTATCTTTGGTTATCTCTCATTGTTTTGCCATGGACACTTGGAACACTGTTACATGTGTAATAAATATCTGTGATGGCTAATTTTCCATGTCAGCTGGGCTGGATCTAGAGTTACTATGGAAACACATTTCTTGGAGTGCCGAGAAGAGGCTTTGCAGAAAGATCTAACTTAGTAGAAAAGACCTACCCCAACTGGGAGCAACCTCAACCAATGACCAGGGTCCTAGAGTGACAAAAATAAAAAGGAGAAATCAGATCTGGAGGGTGTTATCCTGAGTGAGGTAACCCAATCACAAAAGAACTCACATAACATGTACTCACTGATATGTGGATACTAGCCCAGAAGCCTAGACTACCCAAGATACAATTTACTAAACACATGAAACTCAAGAAGAATGAAGTTCAAAATGTGGCCTCTTCGCCCCTTCTTAGAATTAAGAACAAAGCACACATTGAAGGAGTTACAGAGATCATGTGTGAAGCTGAATCAAAAGGATGGACCAACCAGTGACTGCGGCTGCCAGGGATCCTTCCCATAATCAGCCACCAAAAATAAACACTATTGCATATGCCAGCAAGATAATGCTGAAAGGGCCCTGATATAGCTGTCTTGTGGGAGGCTATACCAGTGCCTGGCAAACATGGAAGTGGATGCTCACAGTCAGCTATTAGTTGGAACACAGGACTCCCAAGGAAGGAGCTAGAGAAAGTACCCAAGGAGCTGAAGGGGTTTTCAACCCTATAGGTGGAAGAATAACATGAACTAACTAGTTCCCCCTGTGCTCATGTCTCTAGCTACATATATGGAAGAAGATGGACTAGTTGGCCATCATTGGGAAGAGAGGCCCCTTGGTCATGCAGACTTTATATGCCCCAGTATAAGGGAATGCCAGGGCCATTATGCGGGAGGGGATGGGTAGGGGAGCAGGGTGGGGATGGGGGAGGGTATGGGGAAATTTCTGGATAACACTTGAAATGTAAATGAAGAAAATATCTAATAAAGAGTAAAAAAAATGGATAAACAATACAAAAAAAAAAAAGGAGAAATCACGGTGAGCGACAGCATCAGTCTGCTTGTTGGCTTCAGATAAACTATGAGTAAATACCTCACACTCCTGACTCATCTACCCACCATGATGGATTGTAGTGTTCTGCAACCAGGAGCCAGAATAAACCCTCCCTTCCTTGTGTGACTTTTTCCAGGTGTTCTGTCGCATCAACTAGAAAAATATGACACCAATAACATACTTATTAATGTTCCAAAATATGACACGCAATAACACACTTGTTAATGCTCCAAAATGATCTCAAAGTCCTCTAACCAGGCAAAAAGGAAATTAGATATGCAAATAATGTATGTGGTTTCCTTAATTTAGCCATGCGTAGATTTCAAAATATCATGGTGCCCATTTTAAATGTATACAAATTTTCATCAAATTAAGTGGATATTTGAGTGATGTTCTTGTTCTCTAAGCTCAGTTCAAAAAGGCAAGAGAGTCTAGGTCTTGTCAGTGTCAGGATCACAACTCCACACTCGATTCTGGCAGAAAGGGGCTCAGTACATATCTGTTAAAAATGAGTGAGAGATCTCAACACATGGGATTGGAAAAGGATCTTTAACAATCCTAAATCAGATAGGGGACTAATATCCAATATATATAAAGAACTCAGAAAGATGGAGTCCAGAAAATCAAATAACCCTATTTAAAAAATGGGATACAGAGCTAAACAAAGAATTCTCAACTGAGGAACATTGAATGGCTGAGAAGCACCTGAAAAAATGTTCAACATCCTTAATCATCAGAGAAATGCAAATCAAAACAACCCTGAGATTCCACCTCACACCAGTCAGAATGGCTAAGAAAAAAAAATCAGATGACAGCAGATGCTGGCAAGGATGTGCAGAAAAAGGGACATTCCTCCATTGTTGGTAGGAATGCAAGCTGGTACAACAACACTGGAAATCAGTTTGGTGGTTCTTCAGAAATTGGAATATAGTACTACTGGAAGATCCAGCATTTCCTCTCCTGGGCATATACCCAGAAGATATTCCAACTTGTAATAAAAACACATACTCCACTATGTTAATAGCAGCCTTATTTAATAATAGCCAGAAGCCGGAAAGAATCCAGATGTCCCTCAACTGAGGAATGGATACAGAAAATGTGGTACATTTACACAATGGAGTACTACTCAGCTATTAAAAACAATGAATTTATGAAATTCTTAGGCAAATGGATGGATCTGTAGGGTATCATACTGAGTGAGGTAACCCAATCACAAAAGAATTCACATGATATGCACTCACTGATAAGTGGATATTAGCCCAGAAACTTAGAATACCCAAGATACAATTTGCAAAATACATGACACTCAAGAAGAAGGAAGACCAAAATGTCAATAGTTCATTCCTTCTTAGAATGGGGAACAAAATACCCTTGGAAGGAGTTACAGAGACAAAGTTTAGATTTGAGACGGAAGGTCCATGAAGAGACCGCCCCACCCAGGGATCCATCCCATAAACAACCAGCAAATGCAGACACTTTTGTATATGCCAGCAAGGTTTTGCTGAAAGGACCCTGATATAGCTATCTCTTGTGAGGCTATGCCATTACCTGGAAAATATAGAAATGGATGCTCACAGTCATCTATTGGATGGAACACAGGGCCCCCAATGGAGGAGCCAGAGAGAGTACCCAAGGAGCTAAAGGGGTCTGCAACCCTATAGGAGGAACAACGATATGAACTAACCAGTACATCTCAGAGCTCTGTCTCAAGTTGCGTATGTAGCAGATAGTGGCCTAGTTGGCCATCAATGGGATGAGAGGCCCTTGGTCTTGAGAAGGTCATATGCCCCAGTACAGAGGAATGACAGGGCCAGGAAGCAGTAGTGGGTAGGTTTGGGAGCAGGGCTAGGTGGGGGAGGGTATAGGGGGGATTTTGGAATAGCATTTGAAATATAAATGAAGAAAGTATCTAATAAAAAAAAATTTTAAAGTCACTCCATGCTTAATTTCAGTGACCTAGGAAGATGGCTAGCAGGGATAGAGGTTGTCTGTGGATTCACCACCTTGAACTTCCCTTACAAAGAGGTGATTTTGCTACTGCTCAGTTCACATCATCCAACTCCCTTACAGGAACTGAAAGAAGCATTTATTCCTGGGGGCCCCCTAGGGAGACATGGTGGCAAACTGGTTCATCAAGCTGTTTTATGCCAGTGACAATCATCTTCATTGGGTGAGACCTTTGTTCCAGTGCTAACTTGCCTTCCAGACTTGTGAAACTTCTACCAGTACAACTGTTAGTGGTCAGAGAACCCACAGCCTTGCAGTTTAGGTAAACTGTATGGCCAGTGGAACATGCAGAATCTGTGCCATAGCATGGAGGTTTCACACTTGATCAGTCCTCCTGGCTTTTACATAGGTACAGAGAATTTGGATGTGGATCATACTTGCACATTGAGCACTGAGAATCTTCCTCAGCCCCCAAAATATTTTAATAAATATATATTAGATAAATATTCCTAGATAGCATATGTCCCTACTCTTTAGTGTCATCTAATACAGGCATAATCTCTCTTCATTTTCATAGGTCATTAGCAATTCAAAATTTTCATTATTTATGCCTTGCTCCATTTTTAAGCTGAATCTTTATCCATTTGTTCATTTGTTCCCTGTATTAATTCATAGCAATTAAAGCATTATTTTTCTTCTTGAAAAGTGAGGCTTCATCAAATGGATATAAATGCTTAAAAAGGGCTATGTCAAGCACCATGACTGAAGAGTCTCCCAACAAAGAAAAAAACACAGAACTGGACAAATTCACTACTGAATACTACTATACTGGTTACTTTTAAATGTCAATATGCCATGACTTAGAATCATCTGGGGCAAGAGTCTCAGTTGAGTATTTGTCTTTATCAGATTTGTCTGTGAGGGATTGTCTTGATTGTTAACTGATGAGAATCCAGCCTACTGTGGGTAACACCATCCCCTAGGCAGGTAGTTCTGGACTATCTAGGATTGGAGAAAGCTAGAAACAAGCATGCAGACATCATGCATGCATATGCTTCTCTCTGCTCTTGACTGTGGCTATGATATGACTCAGCCTCAAGTTCTTATCTCTATCCTTTGTGCAATGGTGGAATGTAACCTGGAACTGTGAGCTAAAATATACCTCTTTTCCCTAAGTTGACTTTGGTAAGAGTATTTTATTACAGCAACTATCAAGCCTCTAAAACGTAGTACATATTCCATAAATAAGAAAGCGAAGGAATCCTTCCAAATTCATCTTATGGAGCCAGTAAGAACACGATACCAAAAGTGCTAAGAACACAACATTGAAATAGATCTTTGAATCCAAGTTTCCATGATGAGCATTGACAAGCATCAACAAATTACTTGCAAATAGAATTCGACAACCTGGTGAAAGAATGTATCACACAATTAAGTTGGTTTCATTTCAGGGTCCCAAGGGCTACAGTATATACAGATCCATAATTCTAATGTAGCACATGAATAGAATCAGTGACAGAAGTTATATGACCATCCATTATCTGTAGAAAAAGTCCTTTGTAAACGTCAACATACCTTCATGATAAAAGCCCTGTAGACACAAAAAAACACAAGGAAAGTTCCCCAGAGTATAAAAGCTACATAGAGCAAATCTACAGCCAATATTTTATCAAGTGGGGGAAAAGTGCACTGTATTTCCTCTAAAGTCAGGAAGAAGAAGAGTACGGTTTAACTCTCTCCACTTTTATGCTGTGTAGCACTTGGAGTTTTAGCTAGAGAAGCAAGACATGAGAAAACACAATAACTCAAAGATGAAAGGGAGAAATAAAATTGCCACCATCTTCAGATAATATGAGTTTGTACTTAAGAGTCCCAAAAGCTTTCTTTAGATCTCATAAACACTTTCTGCAATATATCTGGATTCAAAATCAATACATTAAAATGAGTAGCTTTCCTATATATCCATAACAAATTTGTTGAGACTGAAATTAAAACAAAACAAAATTCCACTCACAATAGCCTTTAGAAAGTGTAAAATTTTTACAAATAAATTTAACCAATGAGGTGGAAGGTTTCTAAAACAATAAAGAAATTGAAGAAGATTATAGGCAACCTTGGGAAGCAGGAAGTGGGAGGACCCTTTAGAATGTACCAGAAACCTGGGAGGTGAGAGACTCTGAGGACTCAAAGGGAGGGACCTTAAAAGAAATTCCCAACAGTAGGGAAGAAGGCAGAGGGAACTTGCACCTCCAGCAGAAAGACAGGGCATCAAGTAAGGGATGAGGTTGTGATTCCACAGTCAAAAACTCTGACCCAGAATTGTTCCTGACTGAAAGAACTGCAGGGACAAAAATAGAGAAGAGTCCAAGGGAAAGGAGGTCCAATGACAGGCCCAAAGTGGGATCTAGCTCAAGGTGAGCCCTGGAGCCCTGACACTGTTACTGATACTATGGTGTGCTTACAAAGAGGAGCCTAGCATGGCTGCCCTCTGAAAGGCCCAACAAGCAGCTGAAAAAGTCAGAATCACATACTTACACCCAACCAATGAACAGAAGTTGGGGACCCCTGTGGTTGAATTAGGAAAAAGCTGGAAGAAGCTAAGAAGGAGGGCAACCCTGTAGGAGGACCAGCAGTCTCAACTAACCTGGACCCCTGAGATCTCTCAGATACTGGATCACCAACCAGGCAGCATACACCAGCTGATATGAGGCCCCCCAACATATATACAGAAGGGGACTGCTTGGTCTGGCCTCAGTGAGAGAAGATGCATCTAACCCTCAAGAGACTCGAGGCGCCAGGGGTTGGGGAGGTCTGGTAGGGTGGGAGTGGGAGGATGGGGACATCCTGGAGGGACTCGGGGGTTGGGGGGGAAGAGGTATGGAATAAAGAACAGTCAGAGGGTGGATGGGGGATAAAGACAGGACTATAAAAAAGATTAAAGGATAAAAAAATAAATTTAAGGATATAACATTTTGATAGCAGTTGTTTTCTCTAGGCAAAAGAGAGAAGACTATAAATTGTTTTACAATGGCTCTGAGTTGATTTTGTGACAAAATGCTTTTGAATTAAAATAACAAAGCTACTTTCTTTTCTCTTTTCTTTTCTTTTCTTTTTTGACAAAGCTACTTTAATAAGTGATACATTTGTATAACAGCCAGTTTTCTAATTTTTAAAGCACTGTACTTATAATCCAGTATTTTAGAGAATTCACTGTTATCAATGAGAAGGGTAGAAAAGGAAATTAGGATTTGATTATGAATTTGGGTACAGAAATTTCTATGTTTGTAATAACTGATTGAACCCTGGAGATTCATGATTGCCTAGGTTTTAGTGAATTTGGGGTATAAGGGCACAATGGCTTTTATGTAACTAAAACCAAGTATTTATACACATGTACACGTGTGAGTATTTGTGTCTCAATGATATTTGTACTAAAATTGCTCCTGCATGGCCAAATTTAGTCAAATAAGAAAGGAGTCTCTGTAGTTCCAGATTTGACTAAGTAGGTGTTGTTAAGTCATATTAAATGTCTGGGCATCCACGTGTCTGTTTTGTAATATTTCAAGAAAAAAAAATTACTTGTGGAATTTTCCCAAAGTGGCATGCAAGGCATAGCCAATGCAGACGTTCCCTTCTCATTTGTCAGACTGTGTTGCTCTACATGACTTTGAGCATGAATTTTGATTCGACATGATGTTCTCTGATTAAGGGAAGTCTGGGTATGGAAGTAAGAGTACTGCAAGCATTACTGTGAAGTCCAACCAGTGCAGCAGTAATCTCGTCTGCATCCAGGGCATTGGGCAACAGAGCACTGAGAGCTCACCTAGCCCTCCCCACACCCACATCTTCAGTGTTTCAGCAGAAGAAGAAAAATCAGTGGAAGTTGCCGAGGCCACACTTGCCATAACTTGGTCTCTGAAGAAGTAAGCTTAAGATGTCAGAAAGTAACATGCATGCTGAATGAGGAGGGCTAGCCCACTTAGAAAGTAATAACTGTGGCTAAAATTGCTTCCTAGTGGGAGACATAAACAATGTTAACCCCTCCCCTAAGGGTCCAATCACAAACCGAGGCAGGATTCTGCCAATGTTTACTCAAGTTTCAAAGTTTGGAAACCAATGGGTTTCTTGGGCTTTCTGATAAGTGAGAGGTTACTTATGGGGTGTGGGTGTTTTTCACTCCAGCAGGCCAGACCTATGAGGCCTTTACCCAGTAGGGATGAGGGTCTCCCACTAGCACTGTGGTCTATGCTTTAGTCTTCCCTGGCTAGATGTATGATAAATACTTTAGAGCCCCTCATCCAGGCCATTGCAATTAAGGCAGAGCTGTGCACAGCAGACCTGCAGGTGAGGCTCTAATACTCCTCTCTCTGTCCCTATATGTGAGGCTGTGAAACAAACAGGCTCAGCTAATATGATCCTTTACAAGGGAGTGCATTTGAATGCCCCAAGATGGCTTGATTCAGGATGGTAGCTCAGGGCACGTTTCTATTTTGCTTCTATGAGGACTGGCTTCTCTTACCCAGAAGGTCCCAGTTTGTCTCTTAGTAGCTGGTTTGGTGATCCATCACTCTGTTCTCTGGGCTACGGATAATTAAATTAAGGGTAAATACTTGAGTTAGTGGAGCCGAGTGTGTTTGGCAGTAATTTGTGTTGCTTAGTAAAATATACTATTCATCCCTGGTCTATAGCTATAGCTATTAAATCCCAAGATTATTTCAGTTAGCAAAACCAGATAATAATAAAAATGTAGGTTTATTTTGCCACATTCCAGAGTTAAAAAGGATCAGAACTTTATTCAGTCAATCCAAGGATAATTAATGGACTTCAGATAAAAATTAAACACACAGAGTATTACCAAGAATGGTAGATCTCTTTTCAGTTCCCTTTGCTTTGGATATACTAAGCCAAAAGTCATATAAGAATATCTGTGTTGTTTATACATGACATTGAAATTCTTAAATCCTCTGTGCTAGCAGCCACTAGTGCTTCTATCTTTCCCATGGAATGAGAAGGGAGAGATTCCTCCCTCAGCATCCAAATCTTCACCACTCATGAGCATCGCAAAGCATGTGTGTTCCAAGTTTGGTCACGTTGAATGCCAGCTCTTCTCTTTGCTTACCTTACCTATCTCATAGGCCAATGACTCAGTGTTGTGCACCATACCCTCAGGCTATTAGACCTCTGTGCACAGCTTCCTTGGCTTAGAATTGAACCCCATGTGTTGATATCTCTTATTTATTTATTTATTTATTTATTTATTTATTTATTTATATTTTCTTCCTTTACATTTCAAATGCTACCCCGAATTGAACCCCACGTGTTGATATCTCTTATTTATTTATTTATTTATTTATTTATTTATTTATTTATATTTTCTTCCTTTACATTTCAAATGCTACCCCGAAAGTCCCCTATCCACCCCCACCCTGCTCCCCTACCCACCCACTCCCACTTCTTGGCCCTAGTGTTCCCCTGTACTGGGGCATATAGAGTTTGCAAGATCAAGGGGCCTCTCTTCCCAATGATGGCCTACTAGGCCATCTTCTGCTACATATGCAGCTAGAGACATGAGCTCTGGGGCTACTGGTTAGTTCATATTATTGTTCCACCTATAGGGTTGCAGACTCCTTCAGCTCCTTGGGTACTTTCTCTAGCTCTTCCACTGAGGGCCCTCTGTTCCATCTGATAGATGACTGTGAGCATCCACTTCTGTATTTGCCAGGCACTGGCATAGCCTCACAAGAGACAGCTATATCAGGGTCCTTTCAGCAAAATCTTGCTGGCATATGCAATAATGTCTCTGTTTGGTGGCTGATTATGGGATGGATCCCCAGGTTGGGCAGTCTCTGGATGGTCTATCCTTTCGTCTCAGCTCCAAACTTTGTCTCTGAAACTCCTTCCATGGGTATTTTGTTCCCCATTCTAAGGAGGGATGAAGTATCCACACTTTGGTCTTCCTTCTTCTTGAGTTTCATGTGCTTTGCAAATTGTATATTGGGTATTCTAAATTTCTGGGCTAATATCCACTTATCAGTGAGTCCATATCATGTGTGTGCTGGATCTTCCAGTAGTACTATATCCAATTTTCTGAGGAACCACCAAACTGATTCCCAGAGTGGTTGTACCAGCTTGCAATCCCACCAACAATGGAGGAATGTTCCTCTTTCTCGACATCCTTGCCAGCATCTGTTGTCCGTGGGGATCTGATTGGGCGCATGGGATAATTACAATATTATTGTATCTGTTGAGGCCTGTTTTTTCCCGATTATATGGTCCATATTTGAAAAGTTGCCATGAAGTGCTGAGAAAAAGGTATATCCTTTTGGTTTAGGATAAAATGTTCTGTAGATATCTGTTAAATCCACTCCTTCCATAACTTCTGTTAGTTTCAATGTGTCTCTCTACTTTCTGTTTCCAGGCTCTGTCCATTGATGAGAGTGTGATGTTGAAGTCTTTCATTATTATTGTGTAGTGCAATGTGTGCTTTGAAATTTACTATAGTTTCTTTAATGAATGTGAATGCCCTTGTATTTGGAGCCTAGATATTCAGAATTGAGAGTTCATGTTTGAAGATTTTACCTTTGATGACTATGAAGTGCCCCTCCTTGTCTTTTTTGATAATTTTGGGTTGAAAGTCGATTTTAGTCAATATTAGAATGGCTACTCCAGCTTGTTTCTTCGAACCATTTGCTTGGAAAATTGTTTTCCAGCCTTTTACTCTGAGGTAGTGTCTGTCTTTTCCCATGAGGTGGATTTCCTGTAAGTAGCAAAAAATTGGGTCCTGTTTATGTAGCCAGTCTGTTAGTCTATGTCTTTTCATTTGGGAATTGAATCCATTGATACTAAGAGATATTAAGGAAAAGTAATTGTTGCTTCCTGTTATTTTTGTGGTTAGAGTTGGGATTCTGTTCTTGTGGCTGTCTTCTTTAGGTTTTTTTTTTTTTTGAAGGATTACTTTCTTGCTTTTTTAGGGCATAATTTTTGTCCTTGTGTTGGTGTCTTCCCATTATTATCCTTTGAAGGACTGGATTGTGGGAAGATATTGTGTGAATCTGGTTTTGTCATGGATACTTTGGTATCTCCATCTATGGTAATTGAGAGTTTTGCTGGGCATAGCAGCCTGGGCCATTTGTGTTCTCTTAGGGTCTGTATAACATCTGTCCAGGACCTTCTGGCTTTCATAGTCTCTGTTGAGAAGTCTGGTGTAATTCTAATTAGGCCTGTCTTTATATGTTACTTGACCTTTATCCCTTACTGCTTTTAATATTTGTTTTTATTTAGTGCATTTGTTGTTCTGATTATGTGTTGGGAGGAATTTCTTTTCTGGTCTAGTCTATTTGGAGTTCTGTAGGCTTCTTTTATGTTCATTGGCATCTCTTTCTTTAAGTACAGGAAGTTTTCTTCTATAATTTTCTTGAAGATATTTATTGGCCCTTAGAGTTGAAAATCTTCATTCTCATCTATACCTATTATTATTAGGTTTGGTCTTCTCATTGTGTCCTGGATTTCCTACATGTTTTGAGTTAGGATCTTTCTGCATTTTGCATTTTCTTTGATTATTGTGTCCATCTTCTCTATGGAATCTTCTGCACCTGAGATTCTCTCTTCCATCTCTTGTATTCTGTTGCTGGATGCTCTCATCTATGGTTCCTGATTGCTTTCCTAGGGTTTCTATCTCCAGAGTTGTCTCCCTTTGGGTTTTCTTCATTGTTTCTACTTCTCTTTTTAGATCTTGGATGGTTTTGTTCAATTCCATCACCTGTTTGGCTGTTTTCCTGTAATTCTTAAAAGGATTTTTGTGTTTCCTCTTTAAGGACTTCTACCTGTTTAGCAGTGCTTTCCTTTATTTCTTTAAGTGAGTTATTTATACCCTTCTTAAAATCCTCTACCAGCATCATGAGATATGATTTTAAATCCGAATCTTGCTTTTTGGGTGTGTTGGGGTAATCAGGACACGCTGTGGTGGGCGTACTGGCTTCTGATGATGCCGAGTGGTCTTGGTTTCTATTAGTAAGATTCTTAAGTTGCCTTTTGCCATCTGGTAATCTTTGGTGTTAGATGTTTTAGCTGTCTCTGGCTGGAGCTTGTTCCTCCTGTGATTCTTTAGCCTCTGTCAGCATTCTTGGGAGCCCAACTCTCTCCTGAGTTCCAGTGGTCAGAGCACTCTCGGCAGGCAAACTCTCCTCTTGCAGGGAAGGTGCACAGAAGTCTGGAGCTCAGATTCACTTCCTAAGTCCTGGCTGAGGATGAAGTCGCAAAGGGACCCTGTCCAAGAAGCTCTGTTGCTTCTGTCGCCCATGAGCTCTTATGTGTAGACTGGTCTCAGAGATCCCAAGATTCTGGGTGTGCTAGGGCCTGCCTTTGTCCTTTGTCCCTGTTCCTGCTAGCACAAGACCCTCTGGGTTTTTTGGAACAGATGTGGTGTTCCACTCACCAGTGATCTCAAGATACTGCAGCATGGAGAGTCCTCTGGAGATCTTGGAACCCTCTTCTGAGTTTGTATCTAGTCTTCAAATTTATAGCTATCCGCACCTATATGCAGCTTCATATAGCCAAGGGATGGAAGGCTAGGCGTGACAGGATTCCAATGCAGACAGCGTTTACCAAAGTCTGGAGATCCAGGTTCCCCTACTTTACTCCATCCCTGCAATGCTACCTTTAGCCACACCTTCAGCACATCTGTGTATAGTTTTGGTCTTTTGAAATATTCCATTATTCCTGTGAAAATCAGATAATTATTTATGAATAGGAAAGTTAAAATATCTATTTTTAAAAAGGGTCATTATTGATACAAACCTTAAAATTAGATTTCTTCATTACAGAAAAACATAAAGTCTGTGACATGTTTTTGCATTATTTTATTAGGTATTTCCTATGCTATAACAGTTAAGAAGGTGAATATACCTATATTCTCATGTTTATATGTTTTAGATAGATGATAGAGATACTAGATGATAACAGATAGGCAGATAGATAGATATGATAGATGTTGTAGACAGACAGAAAGATGGATGGACAGACAGACAAACATCATACCTAAAGTGTGGCCTGAGCCAGGCATGGTAGCACATGCCTTTAATCTCAGCACTCGGGAGGCAGAGACAGGTGGATTTCTGAGTTCGAGGCCAGCCTGATCTACAAAGTGAGTTCCAGGACAGCAAGGGCTACACAGAGAAACCCTGTCTTGAAAATAAAAAAAAAAAAGGTGTGTAGCCTGTTCACACACTCTCTCACTTTGTTCACTTTTATCCCAGGCTCTCCTTTGTATCTAGTCTTCAAGATCTATAGTCTACCTGACTAGTTACCAGGTTTAGAAGAATATTTCTTCAAGCTTTGCAACCTCTGTAATACATTACTACATGAATAAATTCCTTCTTGCCCTAAAATAAATTTCCAGGGTTAAAATTACTGAATCAAAGGAAATGAATAATATTTCAGGGAATTAAATAAAAAATACAATATGCAACTGGGTTCAACTGAAAGATGCCTATTCTTTTCAACTTACTAGCTAAATATATTTTGTTCTGCATTGCTGTGGCCCATAACTGTGGTAAGCTTCATACTCAACCTACTCTTTCTCTTTTCTGTATTTGCCTTATCTTTCATTATTTCTGCACCGATTAGCCCAATTATATTCAACATTTATCAATAATTTGCTAATTCATTAAGCTCTATATATTTGACTGTCACAACTTCACAAATATCAGTCAGATTTATCATTCACTATTAATTCTATTATTCATTTCATTCATAAAAATAGAGGACCATTCATTCTTGCTTTCCTTCCCAGGTTTCATTTCTGTGGTAAGCTCAAAGAAGCCTAGTGGCTGCAGCATTATGCAACTGTTTATTAAGATTTCGTCTTACTGCTTGGTACACCTTGTGTTGGTTTATTTCATAGTATTATTCAAGTGTGTGTGTGTGTGTGTGTGTGTGTGTGTGTGTGTGTGTGTGTGTGTGTGCCATGTTACTGTAGTGTCCACAGAAGCCAGTAAAGGGCATCAGATCTCCTGGAGCTGAAGCTATAGGCAATTGTGAGCCACCAATGTAGATGCTGAGACCCAAACTGTGGTTCTCTGCCACAGCAGCACACACTCTGAACCTCAGCCTTTTTCCTAGGCCCAAGGTATCTTGTAATATTGTTCCATATAATGACTTCCTTCTCAAATGGGACAAGCAAATATTTTTTTTCAGCACAGTTTTAGGTTGTGCTTGGTCTACTCCACAATTCCTACGTTAATATTGTTTCTTTTGTTTTCTTTAATACATGAACTTCAAAAGCTTCATTGTTCTTCTATAATATGCAATATTTTGGAAGATGTGAGTTCTTGTTCTACTAGGGCTAACCTTTAAGGGTTTTTTTTTCTCATCTACTTGATGCTTTTGTTAAATGTAAGCTGAGGTTTTATACAGAAATGTTGTCATGGGATTTCAATATTATGTATTTAAACATTTTCATTTTCATGTTCTGCATCAATTACTTTGGCTGTATTCCATTTTTATGGCCCTTATCATGATTTTCTCAGTCATGATAGCGTATTTTATCCACATTTTTTTTGTCATCTCACCCTGATGCTGTATTTATGAATTCCCTTCAGTTTTGTTAATTTATGTCACTGAGAGACTTAACAGCTCCTGGTAGCATCTAAGGTACTATTTTTTATCAATAAGTATGCTTTTATATCCCTTCCTAACCAAAGGACAAACTAGCTGTCTTTAACACATCTTTCAGTTTAATAACATTTGCTTAGTATTTCTTTAGGGCTTTCTGATTCTCATTGCCATCAATTTTTTTTCTTACAACCTATAAAGTTTTTGCAACAGCCTCATGATAATGTTTTTTTTTTTCTGTTCTCCTCTTTCTTTAGAATGATGCCCCCCTTTTCCTGGACCAGAAGTTTTCCACATGGTTCCATTTCTCTTCTTGTCCTTGAATAAAGCAGAATATAAGGGATGAAACACTCCCCTGGGAATCCATTCAGTGGCTTACCCATAATGCTGTTGATCTTGTAAGTGATTCTCACACTGATAACTGAGGAGTGAATCATTGTGAAGAAACCCCAGGGTAGTGTATAGTCCCCAGTGACATGATGGTTAGTATTCTCAAATTAACAGAAATCTAAAAATCACCTGAGGAAGGAACATGGAGGCATTCCTGTGGGATTATCATGATCACATCAATTGATGGAGAAGACATATCTTAGGTATGGGTGGGACCATTCCTGAGTCAAAGGATGCTGATGAGTATGATGTGGAAAAGGATGTGAGTCCTTTCTGGTCCTGATAAGACAGATACAATTTGACCAGTTGCCTCAAGCTTCTGCCATATTAGCTCCCTGACCATACTGGAGTAAACCTTTGAACTGTGAGCATGACTAAGCCGTTTCTACCTTAAGTTGATTTTATCAAGATATTATAGCAGAGCAACAGGAAAAGAAAATGAGACAAGTGATAAAGTTATCTGTTTCAATATTAGTCCAGGTGTCTTTCTAACTGTTGTTCAGTGTCCCTGAGATGAAGAACTCCATCCCCAGAACCCATGGCTTTCAGATCTCTTCCCCTATTGAATCTCCTTTCTACTGTGCATCTTACTGTATATTTTGTTCATTCTTATGCTGCTATCTAAGTTTTCATATTTTTATATTATCTTGGGTGTCAAGAAATTGAAGTGCTCTGCTCAGAGCTGCTGGATAATGGGTAGTTAAAACTTACATTTAATTCCCAAACTCTCACATCTAATAAAGTTCTTGGTGTATAATAATTAACTCCTAACTCTTCTGGCTGCTTATCATATTAAACTTTTTCTAGTCTATTGGCATTGGTTAGATTGTAGCCCCTCCCCCAAAAGTCATGGGTTGACGTTCAAATGTAGTTGGTACTTGGAGCCATAGTTTTAATTAAGTTAGAATGCTAAGTAAAGAGGTTTGCTGTAGCATTTTATAACACTTGTATATAATTCTTGTTCTTATTCATTTCCCTTCCATTCTCCCCTCCCCTGACCTCTTCTTCCCACTCCTTCTTTTTACATGTATTTATTTTCGGGAGGCAAGAAGCTACATGTGTGCCACAGTGTGTGTGTGTGTGTGGAGGTCTATGGCAATCAGTTCTCACGTCCCACCGAGTGGAGTTCAGGAATCAGTCTCAGATTCTGGGCCTGGTGGCAGACCACTTCACCTGCTGCACTGTTTCCTGGACCTTCCTTCTTTAGTATGAGAGAATGTTACACAGAGATTGTGGTCATAGGATTTAGAAACAAATTGTCAGAGTCTGAGTCCTCATCTGCACCTTCCAGATGAACTTGAGTTGTCTTACCTATAACTTCCATATCTACAGATTGTACACATATGTCACAGAGTAAATAATGAAGTGTTCGCAAGCGATTTCCTGGTATTGCCACTGCCAATAGGTTCAGGTATCTGATGCTAAGGACAGATTTTCTTTTTCTTTGGAATCTCAGCAAAAGCAAGTTTTCCCTCTCCTAACTCTCCAACACAGCCATTAGCTGACCTAGACTTTTACTTTGAATACATTCTTGAGTGTCATCATCTGTGCCTCGGGAAATCAAATAGTTCTGAAGATAAAACCAACTTTAAGGACCTACATAGTACAGACAGTGTTGCAAAAGAAGCAGGTGGAAAAGCTGTGGGAACCAAATGGTGGGGCCATGTAGTGGTCTTCTGGAGAAGGCATGGCTGTTGTAATCTAGAACATGGAGCAACAGTGAGTGAGCTCCTGCATGATGATGGGAGGAAGAGGTGGGTGAGCACAGATGGGAGTCAGCGGAGTGAACGAGATCCCAGCACATTGTGGGCAAGTGTGATGCTCTCGAAAATAAAAATCATTAGTAAGTTCTACATTTCAGTTTAACTATAAAGTAAACCAATTTTTACCTAACCCCACCCTGAGCTGTGCCCGGCTTTCTCCCCACTCTTTAGAGCTCCTAAATTGCTTTGTGACTACGGGTAACACAATTCTCATCTTCTCCAGGAGACGTTTGGCTGCTTCGTTTGTCAGAACACTGTTCTGGATGTTTTTATGCCAACTGGACACAAACTAAAGTCCTCTGAGGAATGATAAGGTCAATTAAGAAAATGTCTCCACAAGATCGGGCTGTAAGCAAGCCTGTGGGGCGTTTTCTTAATTAGTGATTGATGAGGGAAGACCTGGCTGATTGTGGGTGGGGTCCTCCCTGAGCTGATGATTCTGGGTTCTATAAGAAAGCAGGCTGAGTACTGTATAGGAAACAGCAATAAGCAGCCCCTCTCCCTGGCCTCTGCACCAGCTCCTGCCTCCAGATTCTTGCCCTGCTTCTTGTTCCTGTACAGACTTCCCTCAATGATAGATTATTTCCTGGAAGTGTAAGCTGAAGTAAACCCTTTCCTTCCCAAGGTGCTTTGAACATTGGGTTTTATAGCATCAATAGGAACCCTAATTAAGACCACCTCTAAAGAAGGTATTGGTTTGTTTTGTCCCATAAACAATCACACTTCTAGGACACAAGAGGTGTATCATGTGGATCTTCACTGAACTTTGGTTTATTTCACTTGCATTATTATCACTGAAATCTCCATGTGTGAGCATGTCTAAACCTTATAAATTCGCTGCCACAGGGAAACAACCCAAGATTATATACATGAGTGATATAAATCAGTAAATTAGTGCATCAACCTATGACAAATCCATTTGATAAAATTTAGTTGTTCCTCTGTAAGACATCCATCCTGAATAAAATAATCATGAGTCCTGTCCAGAGATATTTACAGAATGATCAAAAAATTTTTGAGGAACTAACCTCAAACACTAGCAACATATTGAATACACTAGCTCAAAACATAATAAACAGGTTATTAATTTTATTATCTCCAAATAAAGTTGCCAAGCTTGACCAAGTACAGATATTGTTATATACTAGAATAGTCATTCATAATAATTTCTACGTCAAACAAATATGTCAATAAGTGACAGTAACTTTCTCACATTTTAAAGATTTGTTTGATTAACATGTATGACTGTGTGTGTGTGTGTGTGTGTGTGTGTGTGTGTGTGTGTGTGTGAACATGCACACCTGTGTGCTGGTGCAAGTGGAAGCAAAAGAAGGGCATCAGACTCAGCTGTGTTGTTGAGAGCTGCCCACCATGGATGCTGGAAACTGGAGAACTGGAGTGTGTGTTCTCAGCTACTGAGCCATTATCCCTACCCACCTACCACCTGCCAAAGCCTGTAACTTGTTGACCTCTGGTGAATCCATTGTTTAATTAGTAACAGGTCTTGACTCAAGAGCTTCTGTTGGAATTCTACTCTGATGCAGCCTCACCATTTACTAGAAATAAATGCACAACTTTCCATAGATCTGTGGTATGTTTGATCAAGAAACAATTTAATATGTTTCAGAGTTGCTTATACCTTTGGCTCCTTGCCCAGATTCAATCAAAGCAACATTTTTATCATCAAGCAGTCCCTCTCTGTCCCTTTGCTATGATTCTCGCTTGTTAAATGCACATGGGTGCCAATTCTTCTCATCAACCTTTTTCTCCACTTGGTTCCTAAAGTAGGCAGTATTTTAGACACTCCTCTCTCTCTTCCATTTACCATGTCAAATGACCTAATTGCAAATAGACATTCATGTAAGGACTGGGGAAGAGAGAGAACAGCAAGTGCCGATCAAAAATTGAAAGCATCCCTTATAAAGTCTAACAAGAATTAACCAGATTTTATTATCTACTTTCCCATCTGGAAATAACCCAAAGTATATCAAACCCTTTAGAGCCATCAAGTTCTTCAGGAAGCTGGTATTAATCTCTCTTTACAAACTTTAGAAGCCCACACAATCTGTTCATAAGTACTGAGGAGGATAGTATCTTTCAGTCGTGGCTTTCAAATGCTAGTCAAGATTTTCCATATTAGTAAAGATTAGTATATTGACCTCATTAACATCAATATTTATATTTTTGATGATCTAGTATTGAATTGCTAAACTATAATAGGCAATCAACAATATTTCTGTCCTGCAGATCTGTAGACTTAGCCTGATGTCCTCTCCCTCCACCTATATCTTAGGAAAGACTAGTGTCTATTTAATTGTTGAGATATATATTATATCTTAATCTCTCCATGAGTAGGAAGAAAAAGAAACAAATTCCATATTTTCCCACAACAAATCCTCAGATTTCTCATAATGAACAAGATATGCTGCACAAGTATTTGTGGAGTCGATAAATGATGATTAAATAACGAAAAAGTTGACTCTCCGGGAATGATTTTGAGTCCTTAATTCAAATATGCCTTGAATGTGAAGACATGAAATGCATAGCCAGTGTGTTCAATAATTCTCTATTTCTTCTTTTTCTTACATTGTTGTTTTTAATTGTATCTATCAGGGCTGTCTGTGTCTTTGCATTTGTGAACGCAGGTAACCATAGAGATCAGAAGATGGCATTGTCTCCCATAGACCAGAAGTTACAAGTAGGTGCTGGGAAATGACTTTAAGTGCTCAGCAAGAACAAAATGCACTCAATCCCTGATCTGCCTGTCCAGCATCTAATAATTCTATATTTATGAAAAACTATTTGTGTCTGCACTCAAGTCCTTTCTTAAATTTTATTTGTCAGAAGTCTTTGGTCTTGTGTTTATTTGAATCCTTTTATTGCTAAGTCCTATCTCTTTCATCCTTGCCTTGTAAACTGAAATGGTATCCTTAATTCTGTTCTCAGTTCTTGAGTGTATGACTCCCTTGAGACACACTGGAACTTCAAAATAATCAGTCAGGAAATGAGTCAAAGTAGGTCTTAACCATTTCCAATGGAGAATTTCTTTCAGATTTTTCTCAGTTATTTATTTCTTACATTGGAGATAAAAATCCATAATGCAAACAAAAATGATTTTGGCTCTGCATCATGGGAAATGCCAAAATTCACTCTAGGGTCTACACAGATCATACTCTGTCTTCTAGGAAATGTCCAGGGCCTCATCTGACAGAGAAACGGGTGCCTCTATTACATAAGATTAGGATGTAGCTCTATGTCCTTGGTGAATGACATTAAAGATGTAAGTCTCTTCATGCATTTTTCACAGCATCATAAATTTAGCAGCTTAATTTCTTTCTTTTTTCCCCTTTGAAGAGAGCTTACAGGATCTTTCCAAAGAGATATCAAAAAGCCATTGCTAATTTTTGGAGAGGGTCTGATCAAGCCTAGTAGAAACTAATAAGGGGCCTGGGGGAAGAGAGGGAGGAAAGAGACCCACGCCCCGCCAGAGTTCCACCTATGCTCTGGTCAGGCAGACGTGGGAGGGCTGCCAGACTCTTTCTACTCAGCCCCAGTGGGCAACAAGCCTCTGAACAGAGGCGTGGACAAGGGGCAGCCCAACCTGGGAGCCCTGGGGCTACTCTCTAACGCCCAGGGTTATGGGAGAGAGGGATGAGGGAAGAGAGGTTCCCACACCAGCAAGAGTGAGTGAAGTGGATCTTGACTCGAGCACGGGAAGGCTCCATCGGGAGACTAAACAGCTCATTAGGAGAAAGCCTATCCTGTCCTCCAGGCACAGCGGATCTTGATGAGCAGAGATAGTCTATGGTTTTAGAACTTTTTTATAGAAAGGCAGGAGGAGAGAGGGGAAAGCTAGAGAGAAAGAGAGAGTAAGAGGGAGAGAGGGAAAGAGGGAAAGAAGGAGAGAGGAGAGAGGAGAGAAGACAAAGAGAAAGGGGTGAGAGAAGTGAGAGGTAAGAGAACAAAGGAGTGAGAGAAGTGAGAGAGAGCAGAGAGGCCAAACAGCCCCTTTTAAAGTATGTTGTCTTATCTTACTGTTGCTAGGTAACTGGGGAGGAGTTTAGCCTGAAGGTCAGAAGCTTGGGACTTTGGCTACAGGACTTCTAGCCATGGTTCTCTTGTGGGGGCTGAGGGTGGGGGTGGGGAGTAACTTAGGCAGGAACCAGAGTTCCAGGATCATGAGGAAATGCCTACAGTGTCATGTAGGTGAATTATCACCCTTCCGGGGTTCAGACCTCAGCTCAACTGGAGACCAGCCTGTCTGTGCATAGCCCAATGCCCCACAAAGCCTGAGCAAGTCTCATAAAAAATAAAGATATCTATGCCCTCCCCCACCCTCTCTCTCTTTCCCCCATGTGCCCCTGGCTGGACTCTTTCCCTCTTTCCCTCTCTCTCTTCCTTTCTCCTCTCTATTTCTGTCCTCTGTACCATGTTCTCTGCTTCTATCCCTTTTCTAAGTCCCCTTTCCCCAAATAAAGTCCCTTTTATAAAAAAAAAAAAAAAATGAAGACTTAAAGTTTGTTTTTCTACATCTGTTCCAATATTACACACACACACACACACACACACACACACACACACACACACACACACTGGTCAAAAGATAAGAGATTTTTTTTAGCAGATAGGTACAAGAAAAAGTCTGTCTGCAGATTGTAAACAGCACAGAACAGAAGGTGGATGACAGCAAAGGAGAGAATGTGTCTGTCCAGAAAGATTTCAGAAAGATTACAGATGCAAGGCAGACAAAAAGGCAGAGAAATTAGAAAATGAAGTATGATTCAAAATATTGTTCAGAATTCACGCCTTACATGTAAGATTGCATTTATGTCCCATTCCCATGGCAACCTAGGTTGTCCTGTATCAATGCCTGATGAATTGATCCAATAAGACTAACTAAATTGTTTCAGACATACAGAGAAAGGTCCTGCTCTGCCAGCTGGAGTTTCCAGGCAAATCCACTTCATTCTTGTCTATCTTTAAGTAAAAATTAAGAGATGCCCCAGAGCTGTGTTCCTGAGCAACTCAAATTCACAGCTTTCATGACCTTCTGAAGTGCTTCAATGGTTGGCCTCCATTCAAAACTCATTCTATAAGTACTATTCTCTAGTACTGGCTATACATTAGTAAATTATCTATATCATAGTTAATTTTTATCAATTAAATGAGCACAGTGAGTGAGATTTATACCTCATCGCTTCATTGTTATTGTCTATACCTGTCCACATATTGTCCACGTGTCCAAGGTTCAAAATTCCTTCTGCACTGAATGTTATACAATAGAAAATACTCCAGAAGAACAAGAGACCAAGACATGAAGATAATAATAATCTCAGGAAAAGCATTTGGCAAGGAGAGTGCTTCAGAATAAGGGCTCATTAGGATCTCAAGATTCTACAACCCGGCTTTACGATTCTCAAAATAAAACAAATGTGGATCTTCCTTTTGAATTAAAAATTATCCCAGATGGGGCTGGCGAGATAGCTTAGCAGGTAAGCGCACTGACTGCTCTTCCAAAGGTCCTGAGTTCAAATCCGAGCAACCACATGGTGGCTCACAACCAACTGTAATGAGATCTGATGCCCTCTCCTGGTGTATCTAAAGACAGCTACAGTGTACTTATGTATAATAATAAATCTTTGGGCCAGAGTGAGAAGGAATTGAGTGAGCAGGGTTGACTGGAACAAGCAGAGGTTCTAAAGATTCAATTCCCAACAACCACATAAAGGCTCAAAACCATCTGTACAGCTACAGTGTACTCATATACATAAAATAGAATAAATAAATCTTTTAAAAATAATCCCATATAGCCCTGTAATTAGTATGCTATTTATATAGTCATAGGTGGCTTAATTAAACATACAGTAATTTTAAAGGGGTTATTTCCATGAACTTATCATATACCACCTAGATGGTAGTATAAGAATATCCTGTATTGTGGCAGAAGAGATTACTACACGGTTAAGAACCCGGTTGCTCTTCCAAAGGATCTGAGTTTGATTCCCAGAACCCACATCAGGTAGCTCACAAGTCCAGTTCCAGAGGAATCCAGTGCAATTGTCTGGTCTTCCAGAGTATCAGCATGCACCCTGCACACACACATATACTCAGGCATGAACACACAAAATAAATAAGCCATTTTCATAAAGAATAAGATGATAACCTTATCTTGAATAAGATGATAACCTTCCTGAGTGTCTTTTTACTGAAACATCCAAATGGAGATTGCTACTCAGATTGCCGATTTAGAAATAACAGATCATCACAGGCTAATGGAAACAGAAAAGGAATTTACTAGAAAGCTGTGAATACATGAGGCCTGGTGAGTAGGCTCAGAAATCTGGACTTTTTCTGTTCAGAACAGTGACCCTGGCCCAGAACCACAGACATCACAAAAGCAGGGAGGTCAGGTCTTACTAGTGCTATTGACCTGGAGATATGTAACTGGCCCTGCTCTCTGCTTGCCTTGGAGCTTTCTGAAAATAAACATGGTAGCTAACATTTGTATAATACATAGCTCAAATTGCTGCTTTTTTTAATTCCTCAGAGATAATAATTTCACCACTCCACACAAGGATATTCATTTTTATCAACTAATGAGTTAATTCTCCTTGATTAAGCTAATGAGATAAAACTATAATTGGCTTAGATTTCATGTATATATTCATGGTATACATGTATATACATTTATGTTATGTATATATACATATAGGTATATGTGTATATGTATATAAACACACACACATGCACAGGTTAGGAAACCCAAGAACAGTGATATCAAGTCATGTTCTGGCAACACTGCTGAGTGTCAGGTTAGGGGCAAACCCACTGTTTTCTAAGTTGTGTGGCTTCTGTAGCAAATAACACACCAACCACACCCATCAGCCGAGTGATATAAGAATGCAAGCTATGCCTCACATCTTCGGGGAGCAAGTGTAGCTGACCATCAGATATTCCTAAGTTATTTATATTTCAGAAAGGCGTTTCTTCATTGTGAATGGCCAGAATATCTCTTTTGAACAAGAAGACTTGTTGGCATCTAAAGATTCACCTAAAAAGGCTATTTGAAAACAACAGGAAAATAAAAGAAAGCCTTAGGGAATTCTTCCCATTTTCATATCATGGCATTCAGAAAGAAATAATAGACTTACAGCAGAATAGAGAAGCCTGCCAGGAATTGTCATTTTCCAGGGAATCGGGACCTTGGGCCAACTATGTAAACCATTTGAAGCAAGTGAGTGTGAATGCTGAGCACCATCTAAGCTCTCCATGCTGAGCGTCTCCCTTAGCAAATGCTCTCAAGCATCAATAACTAATGTGTGAGATGATTTGTTTCAAGTATTTGCTCTCCTCTTTAACAAAACCACCCAAAGAGGAGGAAACTCTTCAAGCCTTCCACTTATTTCACATGTGTACATTTTCAGATTGTTACAAGGAACAATCCTTCCAAATCCTGTTATACAGCAGGCCTCCACTACCAGCAGGGAGTGTGTGCAAAGAAAGCTTGCTAAAGACTGATACATTAGGACAATGTTACGCATGGATAGGATTTGCTATCCTCCTCCCACGAGGCATCTGTACACTCCCTAGAGGGGAGTAAGGAAATGTTGATTTACTTAAACTGGACTTCTCTCTGTGTCTCTTACCTCTGAGCCCCACTGTACCAACGGCTCTAAACTTTCTTTATCACTGATTTTTACCATATAGACAGAGAACCTTGTTTATATCCAAGAAATCAGCATTTGAGTCACAAGGGCGATGACAGCAGATCTTCAACAATCTGCATCTTTGCTTGGCTTCCTGTGCCCTGGGAGCTGGGAATGAATGACATAAGACCCTAAAGTCATTGGGGTTTGGATACAGGTCTCCACAGAGCATTCTGGTAAATGTTTAGGGAATTTGTGTAGCAGAAAGCCTGTCCTGTGACTGAATAAAATGGAAGCCAGGAAAATCAAGCCACAAGATAAAATTAATCTCAAGAGAATAAACTTTAGCTTATTATTATTTAAGCTCTTAGTGGCACTATTGTATACCAAAATTAAATTATTCTGCTGATGTGTAAAGACAAAACAGAGACTTGATGGTCAAGAAATAACTTTCTTTCATTAGTTTGAATATCTTAGGTAAAATCCTTAATTGATCTCCTTCAAAAGTTTCTCTTCATGTGAAAAAAAAACTGATGGAAATAACTATTTTCTAATCCTGAATGGTTTTTAACATGAAGAGAGAGAGAGAGAGAGAAGGCATATCTGTAATAAAGTTAGCTCTGTCCTGTGAGCCTTAAACCATTTAAACATTCAAATCAAAATGCACACGTGGCCCTATGCAAAAGTGCTGATTTTTTAGAATCTCAAATTCTGATTAAATTACAGTGAGATATAGCTTTCCCAAAGTGAGAAAGAGTTATTAATAATGTATCAGGAGACACCCTCTGGGCAGCACACATTAGCAAAGATAAGTTCTCATACCACACTCTGCAGCATTGGTTGACATTGTCACATATCTTTGCATCATCCAGAGCATCACACTGCCAACTCACGAGATCATGCAGAGTCTCACTGCTGCTGTCCTGAATGACTCACTAATGGAAAGCATGCACCACCCTCATTATTATTCTTTGCTATTACTCATTTATTTTATCTTTAATGGTGAACTTCAGGGATACTATCCTGTTTTGTTTTGTTTTTTAAGTATCGAAGGAGTAAAATGTTTACTAATAACAACAGAATCATTCTCAGGTCATGGCATCTCATCAAAAATCTCTGACTTCCATTTCAGGTTTAACTCAGGATTACCAATATTGATCAGAAGGTCAACTGTTGCAGTCACAGTCCATTTGCCTCTCTCCATCCCATTTGCTATGGGTCTTCTTTATTCTGCAGGGCCCTATGTGCCTAGATATCTTCATCTTTACCTTGAGGTCCACTTCTCCTACAAGATCCTCTGTTCTGAGGTGGGTATTGTCTTTCCCCACCAATACTTAGACAGTTTCACATAAACAAGTAGTTCATGGATCCAGAATATGCTATGAAGTTCTTTGGTGCATAAATAATAGTTAAGTGACTCACACCAAAGGAACTGCCTGGTGTCTACTGGGCCCATGTAGACTTTATACATCTATGCCCAAGAAAATATGGGGATTCTGGTTGTTTGCAGGATGTAGCTACAAATACGCATGTTTTTCCGGTTCTTTTTTTATTTTCCACAAAGAGTTGCCAATCTACACAAACAAGCTTATCAGAAAAACATAAAAATGTAGGTGAGAAATGGGAATTGGGAAGAAATGAGGGGCAACTAGACAGGAGGGGACCCTTGAAGAACGATGGAACAGACCTACATGTGGTCTGTGAAAAGAGCACTCAAAGGTCCTTCCCTCAGAGGTCCTCCTCTCGGAGCTGTCTCAGCCACGGGAGTTCACCAGAGCAACAGTGTAGTAAAAGAAGACATCAACACCGACTGAAGAACAACGGACATATGATTCCCAGCTCCTTTGTTCTCTTCTGGTCATGGAGAGCTTACCAGGGGAGGAGGAGTTAGCAGAAGAGAGATGGCGGGAAAGGATGCAACACTCTGTCTTCACAGATGAGAGAAGACATGAACTGAATATAAGCCTAAAACTGTCAGTGTAGATAGGCCCAGCTATCCCCAGCTGACTGACGGTATGGTGCAGATCCATCTAGGTATCACTAAAGGAAAGGGAAACATGGCCTAATAAGGTTTCTTAGAAAGAAATAAAAGGAGAAAGTAAAATAAAGATGAAAATGTTTTCTTTCAAATCTATGCTTAATAAATGTCAGCCATTGGATAAACTAGCTTTATATACTATCCTCTTTCAACTAGGTCACCATGTTAGATTACTACGGTTCTACCAATATATATTTCCTGTCTTCACATCAAATTTTAATATTCTTCCATCTTAAGCTTCAATATTTTAAACACTAAGACCAAATATTTGAACTTGAGCTCAGAAGGCCAGCAACTGTCTTAATCGAACCTAAAATCCCAGTGTCATTGTGCATGCCAAGTTTCTTCTCTAGCCATGGATCCCAATCTTCATGTAGACCTTCCTACTTGAAAAGAGGCGCACATTTTAAAGAATGAGTGGTATGTTTGGCCATTAGAATGATCTCCATATAAAACCAGAGACACTGAAACTTATAGAGGAAAAAGTGGGGAAAACCCTCGAAGATATGGGCACTGGGGAAAAATTCCTGAATACAACAGCAAAGGCTTGTGCTGTAAGATCAAGAATTGACAAATGGAACCTCATAAAGTTGCAAAGCTTCTGTAAGGCAAAAGATACTGTCAATAAGACAAAAGGGCCACCAACAGATTGGGAAAGGATCTTTACCAATCCTACATCAGATAGGGGGCTGATATCCAACATATATAAAGAACTCAAGAAAGTGGACACTAGAAAATCAAATATCCCCATTAAAAAGTGGGGCACAGAGTTAAACAAAGAATTCTCAACCGAGGAATACTGAATGGCTGAGAAGCACATGAAAAAATGTTCAACATCCTTAATCATCAGGGAAATGCAAATCAAAACAACCCTGAGATTTCACCTCACACCAGTAAGAATGGCTAAGATCAAAAATTCAGGTGACAACAGATGCTGGCATGGATGTGGAGAAAGGGGAACACTCCTCCATTGTTGGTGGGACTGCAAGCTTGTTCAACCACTCTGGAAATCAGTCTGGCGGTTCCTCAGAAAATTGGACATAGTACTACAGGAAGATCCTGCAATACCTCTCCTGGGCATATATCCAGAAGATGTTCCATCTGGTAATAAGGACACATGTTCCACTATGTTCATAGCAGCCTTATTCATAATAGCCAGAAGCTGGAAAGAACCCAGATGTCCCTCAACAGAGGAATGGATACAAAAAATTTGGTACATTTACACAATGGAGTACTATTAAAAACAATGAATATATGAAATTCCTAGGCAAATGGATGGATCTGGAGGGTATCATCCTGAGTGAGGTAACCGAATCACAAAAGAACTCACATAACATGTACTCACTGATATGTGGATATTAACCCAGAAACCTAGACTACCCAAGATACAATTTACTAAACACATGAAACTCAAGAAGAATGAAGATCAAAATGTGGACACTTCACACCTTCCTAGAATTAAGAACAAAGCACACATCATGTGTGAAGCAGAATCAAAAGGATGGAGCAACCAGTGACTGCAGCTGCCGGGGATCCATCCCATAATCAGCCACCAAACATTGCATATGCCAGCAAGATAGTGCTGAAAGGGCCCTGATATAGCTGTCTCGTGGGAGACTATACCAGTGCCTAGCAAATACAGAAGTAGATGCTCACAGTCAGCTATTAGATGGAACACAGGACTCCCAAGGAAGGAGTTAGGGAAAGTACCCAAGGAGCTGAAGGGGTCTTCAACCCTATAGGCGGAAGAATAACATGAACTAACCAGTACCCCCAGAGCTCGTGTCTCTAGCTGCATATATAGCAGAAGATGGCCTAATTGGCCATCATTGGAAAGAGAGGCCCCTTGGTCATGCAGACTTTATATGCCCCAGTACAGAGGAACGCCAGGGCCAAGAGGTGGGCGTGGGTGGGTAGGGGAGCAGGGCGGGATGGGGGAGGGTATAGGGAACTTACTGGATAACACTTGAAATGTAAATGAAGAAAATATCTAATAAAAATTGAAAAAAAAAAGAATTCAGAGATCATAGCAAATTGGTCTAATTTATTTTGGATTTCAATCTGTACAGAGCTAAATTTTACAAGTGTACAACAGCCAACCTCCCTAAACAACATACATGGAAAAACTATTCTAATTTCCCCAAAATTCTTGGTTAATAGGTGGATGCTGTCATGGCTCAGCTAAGTTCTGTGCTTCTGATCCTGAAACAAGGACCTTGCTAGATGAAACCATTCTTCCTGTGAAACCAGCTGCTCAACTCCAAATACTATTTGAAAAAAAAATCCCAAATATTATTTTATTTCTGTGATTAAGTAACTTTCAGAAGTCTGATCCAGGATGAAAATGGGCTTTCTTTCTTTCTTTCTTTCTTTCTTTCTTTCTTTCTTTCTTTCTTTCTTTCTTTCCTTCTTTCTTTCTTTCTTTCCCCCTCTCTGTCTCTCTTTTTCTACAAAGAAATTCAACCTTTTCAAAAACCCAGAATGTCATCCTCAATCTCTATCATAGATCCACTAACATTAAATTATAATCTAAATATTATCTGTACATCAAAGACATAGCCTACAATAATGATAATAAGTCTTGGGGGGAAAAAAGAAAAAAAAAACATTAAAAAGTTAGTGCTTTTTGCCATACAAGCATTCTAGCCCCTGAGTAGAAATTGCTTGATTTAAAGCTGTGTTCTAAACTCTGTGGTACCCGAGTAACACAGCACTGAAGTTTATGCAAGAGTTACTGAAAACAGATTTATGCAATTTTCTATCTTACTCAATCCCAAAGAATGTGTTTACATATTTTATATTCTTATTTAAACACTAACCACTACCAAGAAAAATGACTTTGATTTGATAGTGACATTTTCATTAATTTTAATTGATATTAATAAGGTTAATAATAAGGATTTCGTTTCAGATAAAATAAAAATGGCTAATTACCTTCCAAGTTGTTATTTCGCTTGGATTCTAGCATAAGCACCTAACCAAACAGTGAATGACATATTTATTATTCATGATTCTTATAATTAATTACTTTATCAGTATCATTTACACAGAAGAATCAGGTTTTGTGATTGTTACTATATGAAGTCATTAAGCCAATCTCACAAAAAAAAAAAAAAACCTTATGATAAGATGCAGTGCTAATTTTTTATTGATGGTATTTTACCAGCCAAACCTGAAATTCTATAGAAATACCATGGAAAGAGTACAATGCAAGGGTGAACGTGTAATGAGACCACGACCCTTTACCTCAGAAAATGGTACTTGTGACTCATTGTCAGGAAGCCATGGTCTTTCAGTTTCAATAATGGTAATGACTTTGTACTGAGTCATGCACAGTTTTTCCCAGATGTTTCTATGACTCAGCACTTAATTTTCATCAAGAGCATTCCAGCAAAACAAATGTGTAGCATGAGATATTTAGATTAACTTATACATGTTTATATGAGTATAAATTATCAAATGATGATAGCCTATCCATGCCCTATAAACATGTATAGTTTCCCTCTACAAAATGACTAAGGCTATCCTTGTGTTTCAGCACTAATGACAAAAGGTTTCCTCTACAGGACTTTTAGCAGACAAAGCAAAGACTACCAGCCACCAGAAGCTTAAAAGGACAGTTCTATTATAACAGTCACAGGGGTCATTTTACTGCTATTTCCAACTCATTTCCAGACATAAAGATTTCCTTCTCTTCATTCTATAATTCAGGGGATAGAAGAATGTTTCCATATGGCTGCAGGCTTAGGAATGCTACGCGTTGTCAGAGTAGAGCATTCTGGTCACTCTTGGTTACATGGTGTTTTTCCGAGGCAGCTTGTTCAGAGACTAGATGATGGTGGTAAATATAATTCTTACAAGTCTTAGTAGAGCTAGAAGATAATACATTGTTCTGAAATCAACTTGGAAATTATCTTCCCTGGCTTCATCAACATTGTGTGTTCAAGCTTTTATATTGAATACTGCTTTCTGGCAGGTGATACTCTGTCCTTGAAGTGGTAGACGCTTCTGAGGCATGAACTAAAACCCCTTAAAAATGAGGCAAAATAAACATTCCTTCTTTGAGTTGGTCCTTCCAGTATTTCTGTCATAGCCACACAAAAGCAGTTCACACAGTAAGTCATTAATACCTTTGGAAATACAAACCTTATCATTAAAATGATGCCTGAGAACAAAGATTTCCTCCATGCCCTTCATGTGGTGTGCAAAGAGTATAAGCTAAAACAAATGCAATCACTTTGGAAGACTGAAACTTAAGACAGAATATCCAGCACTGGATGATTACTGGAATCTGAATTATTAGGGAAGGATAGGCCGTTTAATTCTTGGGGATTATTATAGTCCAAACAGGGATGCTTGTTTGCAAAATACTAATAGTGGTCAAATTTAGCAAGTCCCTCCACAGAGTTTGTAATAACTGACAAGATTCATAGAAACCCCAGAAGGAAAATCACAGGCATGAAAACCCAAGAGGAACATTACGTAAACCTAGTATGTTGAAAGAAAATAACTGTGAGCTTCCATGTTGCTTTTCCAGATGGCAATTGGAATGTAAGTGTTTGTGTTTAATTTGATGTTTATTAACATCTGGTCTTGAGAATTATAACAGGGAATCTTCATAAAGTGCAGGGTTTTCCTCTTTCTGCTTCTACATTGCTTATATGTGATTGATAGAGATTATATAAAATGTAAGTCCTTGGGTTGTTTAGCACATCTTATGCTCTAACTAATGGATTTGAGGCTTCATGTCTACCTGGTTATTGAACATAATACCTTAGAACTAAGAAACCTAATTTCCAAGAGAATGCAGCTCTTTCCAGAATGCCAAGTACATCATAAGTAGATAATTGCTATTACTCATGATACTAAGTAGAATACATAAACATGAAGAAAACATGGCTTTGTATTGATTCATAATAGCATTCTAGAGAGAAGGCATTCTGAAAAGTGGTTTTGAAGGTCACAAGAGTAGATACAAGCCCACAGGGCACAGGATAAGTTAAACCACTACTTCACCAGACTGAAGCAAGTAAGCGGCGAAGGATGGAAGATGTGCCCCTTTCATCTCTTCCCTGAGCCACGACTACCCATCAGTCTCCCACTACTCTTAGTAAAAACTTCAGAAAACACCATCCATGAAGCTGAGGAAGTCACCCAAAGAGACTGGCTATGGTCAATACTCATGAGTAAAGAAAGTAGCATGATGGGTCCTAGAAGATAGGCCCCAAAAAACATTCTAGAGAGAGTGATAAGAGTTATAGGTTCAAGTGCTGGAATGCACAACATGTGTTTGGGGTTTTTTGTTTATTTGGTTGGTTGTCTTTTGTTTTGGGTTTTTTCTATTTTTTGGTTTTTAATTTTTGTTTTTATTTTTTGTTTGTTTTTTGTAGATACAGTGAGCTTATCCTGACTTAAATTGTTGGTGATTCAGACTCAAAGAAATAAGAAGCTAACTTGAAGGGCTGGAGAGTTGGCTCAGCAGTTAAGAGTACTGACTGTTCTTCCAGAGGTCCTGAGTTCAATTCCCAGAAACCACTCGATGGCTCACAACCATCTGCAATGGGATCCTATCCACTCTTCTGGTGTGTCTGAAGACTGTGACAGTGTACTCACATATTACAATACTATTTTTTTTAAAGTGGTGGCACAAAAGAAGACATGCAGTAGGCTGGGAGAATCGATGCACCTGGATTAGAATGACCACTGCAAGTTTGAGGAAGTATTGTTGCATTCACTGTCAGGACACTCTTGTCAGTAGGAATGGGGACAGGCTGGAATTGGGGGAGGCATTGAACTGCTTTGCAAAGTTCAATTTGACTTAAAAGTTTGAATAAGGCCAACCAACCTATCCATAGTCACATGAAAATTTCAAATTATATCTAAAATCATCATAACAGTTTTCTATATTATTAACAGAATTATCTATTTAATTATCTGAGTTGGTTATGTAGATAATTTGAAATTGCCTAAACCTCTTTCTTCTTTTTAAAAATTACATTTTTTTTTTACTTTTTAGAGATAATGCTATAATTCCATCATTTCTTCCTTCCCATTTTCTTCCACCCAAGCCCTACCATATAGCCCTCCTTGGAATTCATAGATTCTTTGGTTTCATCTTTTATTAATTGTTAAGAACTTCATGGTGTTTTGCACATTTAGGATGTCATGATTCTAACCTTCAGCTTTAAAGTTACTAGAACGAGTCTCAGTGGATATCAGATCTTACAACAACTTCACCCATCGGAAGAATCCTTTGAAAGGAATAGAAACTGAACATGCTTTGGATTTAGAGATGCATTCAAGTCTCAGACAGAAACCACTTCTCACTCACATGGAAATAATTCATATAGAAACCAGGTATACAATTCTCAGGGGCCTGGCATAGGGTAGTGTTGTCACATAAAAAGGGAAATTGGATTTGCGGACATTAACTCTAGCTGGAACAGCCTTGATTTTTATCTCTGCCCTTCTGTTCGTTCTTTTACTGTGATAATATATAGCATATTTCCCATTTTAATCATTTTACAATGTTTAACTGGTAGGCAAAAATAAGAGCTTGGGAGAGGGAAGGAAAGGAAGAAGCGTTGCAATTCAAATGCAATCGCAAAAATAAAAACAAAACAAAACAACAACAACAAAACCTTTGGTGTGGGGCTGGAGACAGCATTTGCTCAAACCATCATAAGGTAGAGCTCAGATCCTCTGCTGCCAAACCTAGAAGTTGGAAAAATAAAATAAAAATAATAACAAGAAGGAAACCTGTCCTTATATTCTCTTCACATTTAAATTTATATGTCCCTCTATTTCTTAAGATTGTAGCTATACCTTGGCCCTTTAGTGTAGTGATTTTGGGGTTTCTGTTATAATCTTCATATAAAAAAAAAATCTATGAATATGTTGTCTGTTTCCCATTAAAGCCTTCTGAGTTTGTGTGCATTCCTTCTCTTACCATAAATTTATACGTTGCCATACTTTTCCCCCTCCCTAAGTTTTTTTGGTTTTGTCTTTTTCAGAGCTGAGGACCAAACTCAGTACCAAACTGTGGAGAGCTGCAATGAGCCGCGCCCTAAGATGGCGCCGGTTTTTACCTTCCAGCGAGGGCTTTCTCTCGTAAACAAGTCCTTATTTGGCAAAGGCTGCTGGTTTGGCTTGCTTCTGAGTTCTGGTAACCTATCTGCTGTTGCCACGTGGCCCATTGGGATAAGCTTGGCATAGAGCTTAAAAGGCCAAGGGTGTGGTCCCGGGAAGAAGTTGTTTGTTGTTCAAGGTTCCTGAATAAACTGCTTAGAGAAGAGCTCTCGGGTCTTGTCGTTCTTGCTGGTAGAGGTGGTTGGGACACCAAACTTCTGGGCTTGTGCTTAAGGGGAGCACTCAACCATTGAGCTGAATCCTTAACCCACAGTTCTGCGTGGTATTGGTTATATCATGTTTCATAGTAATCATTACCATCTCTTCCCAGAAGTCTTTCGTCCCCGGTTTACCTCCTTGAACATGACAATGTTTAAGTCCTCACTATTAGTCTGAGGACCTGCTCTACTCCTTTAGATACAACTGCATTCCAGGGCATCATGGGAGCCAGAGATCTAGCCACACTTTCTGGAGCCCTGGTCCCTATCCTTCTGCAGGTAGTGTAGAATGAGCTAATAAGTACTTCCCCACCTGTGTGTCTATAAGCCAGCCTGGCTTGATACCCATGCCGAACCAGTCTCTTTCTCATTGGGTGCCTCCACATCACGTGTCCCTCATGATGAGGTCATTTAGTATCTTAGAGCACCCACGCCTTTGAGAAACTTCTAACTTTGAAGAATTCCCTTTGTTCTCAGACTCTTCCTTCAGGAGCTTAGGAAACCTCTTTGGTAGGATCTGGAATGAGGTCCCTGCTATGGTGGCTGGTGTTCTTGAAGAACCTGTTTACGTGAGGTGAGGTACATCTCCACACCAGTTTTATAGAACTAGCTCACAAGTGTGCTGTAGTTCATGCTCATGCTCCCTCTCCCCTCCCCGTCTCTCACATCCTGTAGTTTGTGTCACTACGACAGAATTTCTTAAGGGGAATCACAAGATCATTATCTATGTATGTGCCTCACTGTACTTAGCGCAACCTTTCTAGGGCCCATGCATATTGTAGTGTATATCAAAATTCTATTCCTTTTCATTGACAAATATCCTTTACTTGAAATCCCTCTTTGCTCATCCACTCGTCCCCTTGCTTCTGTGGTTTAGATACATAAGTACTGCTTCGGTAAACAATGTCAAACAAACACCAACTTGAGTCCGTCTTCCTCTCTTGAGTATAATGACTACAAGTGCAATTACTGGTTCTGTTGTAACTCTGTGATGACCTATTTGAGGCATCTCCACCTTTTGCACAGGAGGACCCTTTCACATCCTTCACGGGAGTCCCAGCTTTTCCACATCCTCGGTGCATGTGGTTTTCTTTTATCTGTTTCTTTGTTGTAGCTTTCCAAACATTTACATGGAAGGAGCATCATGAGTTGATTTTCACCTCCCTAATCACAATATTAATCCAGCCCATTTGTAAAGTCCGTGATCAGTAAGGTATGTTTCTCAGCATTCAGTTTTTGATAGTCTATCAAGTAAAGTAGACTCCTTTATATTCTTAAATCAATATTTCAAATGTGTTTTATTCATTCCATCTATTTTTAAAGTCTCTGTCCAATTAAACATGTTTCTCAATGTTCATTTCTGGCATTTTAAGTAAAATGGAATACTTTATATTCTTGCATCAATAGTTTAAGTGTGCTTCATAGGCAAGAACAGCCTTGTTGACATTTGGTTTCTATTCCCAGTATATTCTAAAGCTGAGGGACAGTCACATCTTGACATAAACATACAGTTGTGACCTGTAATAGACTGCAGATGTGTACTGGGCACATAAAAATTGACAGTAGCAGAGAACGTGTAATGCCAAGACCATGTCAAAGTTCCCCAGAAACTTTCTTATTCACATGTTTTGGAAATATATAATGTGTTTCTACTACTCTGAGAGATATTTTAGACAATTCTTTAAGGCTTTACTCTAACATTCATGTTTTTACTAAAAGATATATTACCTCGTCTTTAAAATGTAGTTTTTTTTAAAAGCCCAAAAGCTCAGAATACCCAAGATAAAATTCACAGACCATATGAAGCTCAAGAAGGAGGAAGACCAAAATGTGGATGCTTCAGTCCTTCTTAGAAGGGTGAACAAAATATTCACAGGAGATAGAGGGTGATAGGGACTTGGAAGGAAGGGGGGGAAGGTGGGCAGAATCAGGTATGGAAGGGGATGGGGATGATATACACATGGTCAAGAATTTGAACAGAGGTGTGTAACAATGAGGGATTGGGAGCTGGGATAGCCACCAGCAAGTCCCAGATACCAGGAAAGCAAGAGGCTCCCAGGACCCAACAGGGACGCAATTAGCTGAAATGCCCAACAAAGGTAAGAGAGAACCTATAGAGACCATATCCAGAGGCTAGGCAAGACCCCCGAATGAGGGATGGGGCCACACACTCATCTACAAATTTTTAATCCAGAATAGCTCCTGTCTAAAGGAAATATAGGGACAAAGTGTGGAGCAGAGACTGAAGGAAAGGCCATCCAAAGACTGTCCCACATGGGGATCCATTCCATATACAGTTACCAAACCCAGAGACTATTGTAGATGCCAAGAAGTGCTTGCTGACAGAAGCCTGATGTAGCTGTCTTCTGAGAGGCTCTGTCAGAGCCTTACTGATACAGATATGGATGCTCACAGCTAACCATTGGACTGAGCATGGGAACCCCAATGGAGGAGTTAGAAAAAGGATTGAAGGAGCTGGAGGGGTTTACAACCCCATAGGAAGAAGAACAATATCAACCAATGAGACTCCTCAGAGCTTCCAGGGACTAAACTATCAACCAAACAGTATACACGGAGGGACCCATAGCTCCAGTCACACATGTAGCAGAGGATAGCCTTATCTGGTATCAATGGGAGGAGAGGCACTTGGTCCTGTGAAGGCTCTATTCTCCAGTGTAGGGGAATGCCAGGGCAGTGAGATGGGAGTTGGTGGGCAGGTGGGTGAACACTCTCATAGAATCGGGGGTGGGGGGAATGAGATAGGAGGGTTCCAGAGGTAAAACCAGTAAATGGGATAACATTGGAAATATAAATACATAAAATAAAAAAAAAGCAGCATAAAAAAAAGCAGTATTCTAAGGTCAGTACTTATTGTTGATTTCACAGTTCTGCAGTTACCTAGGAGACAAGTCACTTGGCATACCTGTGAGAGATTACCTCTTTATTCCATTAATTAATTAATTTATTTATTTATTCACTTTATGTCCCAGTCACAGACCCAACCCCATCCTCTCCTCCTAGTCCCACTCAATTTCCTCCTCCTATTACCCCCCTTTGAGTACCACTCCATCCTGGGACATCAAGCCATAGCAAGACTAAGTACATCCTCTCCCACTGGTGTCCAAAGGGATCTAATGACAGGCAACAGAGCTAGAGACAGCCCCTACTCCAATTGTTAGGGGTTCCTCATGAAGACCAAGCTGTACATCTGCTACATATGTGAAGGGGACCTAGGTCCAGCCTCTGCATGCTCTTTGGTCGGTGATTCAGTCTCTGTTGGCCCCCATGGCCCAAGGTTATTTGGCTCTGTGAGTCTTCTTGTGGTGTCCTTGACCCCTCCAGCTCTCTCAATCCTATCCCCTATTCTTCCATGTGACCCCTTCCCCCAAAATTTGTCCTGCCTACAAGATTCACAGGGATAAAGATGAAGCAGAGTTTGAGGGAACAGTCAATCTATGACTGGCCCAATTTGAGACCCATCCTATGGGAAAGAGCCAACCCCTGATACCATTAATGATACTCTGCTATGCTTGCAGACAGGAGCCTAGTATAATTGTCTCCTGAGAGGCTTCATCCAGCAGCTGGTGGAAACAGATGCAGAGACCCACAGCCAAACATCAGAGAGATTATCTTGATTAAATTAATTGAATTTGGAAGACATATGATAAAGAAGGGAGCTTTGATTGAGACTGCGATTCTGGGCTGCATAATAAGGGAGTCATAGCCTGAGCAGAGGTGTTCATGTCTCTGCTTCCTGACTGGATGCAGTGTGACCCACTGCCTCAGGCTCCTGCAACGTGACTTCTGACTTCCCTTCCCTCCCTTAAGTCACTTTTGTCAGAAGACTTTGTCACAGCAATGAGAAAGCTAACTAATATAGATGTTATCTGCCCATAAATTTGTAAAGCACAAATAAAAATATTTTTCTAGCAGCTGGAGCCATGGCTCAGCTGTTAGAAACACCTTCTGCTCTTTCAGAAGACTTGAATCCTACATGACTGCTTACCAGCATCTCTAACTCCAGTTCTGGGGAATCTGATGACTTTCCAGACTCTGAAGGCACCAGGAACATAGACATACATGCAGGCAAACACTCACATACTTGAAATAATAACTGAAAAAATTATTTTAAAAATAATTTTCTATCTTCAAACCTCTCCATGTAGATTTTTTATTGTTATTTTTCTTATGCTCAAAGTATAAAAATTAGATGTTATCATGCATAGCAACAGAAGAATTCATGATCATCCTTTAAACATAGGTACTATGATTCTAAAAATATAATATGTAGATCACCAGGTGACTAACCTATAATTTATGCACATAATAATTAAACTCTGTACTCAGAGTGGATACATGTAGTGATCTGTTTTTAATATAGTAGTAATGTAAAATTCACTGAAAGAATTTTGGTTTTTATAAATTCATTCCATTAATGTACACATTCACTTGGCATTTAATAATGTGCCCATTCACCTGAGCAGAGAGAGTAAACTGGATAGCAGAGAGCCTGATTAAGTTACTTGTGGCATTACAGCATTGGTTTCTCATTTTATGACAATGTTCTATTAAAACTTCTATAAATAAGGTCCAATGGCTATGTTCCTGGTTCTAAAGTCAGAGCCATTAAGGCTGAGAAGAGCTAGCTTATCCCTGGGAGTTTTCCCTTACATATTTCCAGCATCCACACCCACACTCTCAGAAGCACAGACAAAGGGGCTGCTGGGAACTTGATGAGATCCTTATCAGGGATGGGAGGCAGAGACAGCTACCCCATTCCTAGCTTTAAACAGATAAGAATCCTGAAAGACGTAGACACAGAGTCTGTTTCTCCATGCATTCCTCCCAAACAGGTCTGTGTAGTGATGAGCTGGGTCAGGGGAAGACAATTCTGTAACAGTACTAACTTTAGAAAACATGTATGTTCCTTGATAAGTTAAAGACATATAGTGTAGGAACATGTAAGAATGTCCTTCAGTATTTTACAGGAATGAATACCAACATTTACTTCCACTTTTATAGAATAGAAATTGACAGAACTTCACCAAAAAGACAGAACATAGGCAAAAATAACTGGCCAAAGACTCTAGCCTAAACTACTCATAGTGGATCTTGAAAGTGTTGTAAATATCAGGATGTCATGACAGCATGGACACTCTTATTCAAGCAACAACAAAATTAATAAACACAGAAAACGAAAGTCACACTTAGAGTGGCCTCTAGCATTGGCTCCTGTAAGACAAAGGAGTCACATATAATTGTAAAGAACTTAACTTACAAAGAGGGATGTATAAACACACACTTGCCTTTTCATGATGCTTCCAGAATATATCATTATATAGAGAGGTAGGTGACAGCTAAAGAACCCCCTTGACCCACAGAGAAGGTTGAATCACTCAGGGAAACTTGAGTTACTGAGAAATAAACTGATCTGCAGCTCAAGCCTGAGAAACAAAGTCAGGTAATTCACACCCAGCCCTTCACTATTTTCTTGCCTCTTAGTTGCATTTCAGTGACCCCAGGGGTTCTGCTCTTAGCTAAGTGTGGGGGTTCCAAAGAAAGCTGAGATACTACAGACTCACTCACGGATACACACTAAAACTCTATTGGAAAACGGTGTGATAAAGATACAGCCCACTGTGGAATACCTGCGCAGACTTCTGTCAAAGAGCAAAGAAAAGAATATTTAGCCATAGTACACTGTGTACATTTCTTATTGAAAAAAGAAAAAAAAAACAATCAAATCAAAACTCAAAGGTTCGAAGCATCTGCTGGACACACAGTCTGCCATCTCTCGTCTTGCTAAATTCCATGCATGCTGCTAACATGTGATTTGATTGCTTTCGAGTTTGAAATAGGTATAGCAACAACTACAGTAAGCCCATCTTATAACATGTATAGTAATGACTATTTCACTGTATTGTACTTCATGTTATGTTTCAAATATACTGCTAGAATTAACACTGAAAGATTGATTTTCATCTCTCCTCTCTGCTTTCAGGAAAAAAGCAAATAATACCTGTTTTACTATAGAAATAAAAACTTGGAAGGCACTTCACACACAAAAGGAAACCTGAAATTCTTACCAAGAATCTATTCCTTATTAGACTCATAGAGCATACCTTGCATTTATCTGTGTGATCAGCTTTCACACAGAGAGATTAATCATAACTCCAAGTTTCAAAAGCCTTTACTTACCAGCTGTCTATGATAACATTTTCCAGGCTCTTATACCTCTGGTCAGCATAAAAGCTTTCCAAATTCCACAGTACACAGTCAAACTACAGTTGACAGCTTTGTACTCAATAGGTTCAAGTCAGGATCCTAAATTGGGTTCCATTAAGCTGCATAAGGTTGCTGATACATGAGTACAGATAGGGAGAGTATGTCTATCATTTTGGCCATTGTCCCTGGTCTTTCCTAGTACACCATGTCCAAGTGAAAATAATAATTCAGCAATCTAGTTAGGGAGGGTAATCAAAGCTGCAAGCTTCTTACCAAAATAGTGTTATGCCAGTCACCTGTAAGAAAGGTATTGTCTAAAAGCAAAAGATGCGCTTAATTAGCAGGTAAGCCAAAAATGATTATTTTTCAAATGTGACTTTATGAGTTGCTATACAGATGAGAGCTATAATGAGCTATATTTTTTTCATTGTACCACAGTGAATGTGTTACATGTAACACTAACACACTGAGATTCTGTGACATTACCTAGAACTTCAGTTACAGAAAGATAAATCAGAGATCATTGTTGACAAGGGAAAGGGTATAGTACCATTAACCCTGTATACCAATTCATTCTATATGAATCACAGCCCACCCCCCTACTCGAGTTCAACCTTCTAAAGCATATTAGCTGAATGAAAATAGAATTTCCTATGACTCCAACCCATGAAAACACTACCATCCTACATAAAAACGAGTTTATATTCGTGGTTGATTTATATAAAAGAAAAATAACCAACAAGAAATACAGCTTAACATTTTTAATCGGGTGAAAATTTTACTTCAATAAAAGCAAAAATGTTCATCTTGTAAAAACAAATTTGTCATCATAATTGATTCAAAACTCTTGGCCAGAAAGAAATGGAACTTAACTTCCTTCACCTGATGACAGAATTTAATAGTCACAGAAGCAAAAATAACCACATCACATATTGAAATATAGGTGTATCCCTGCACTCTTGATAATATAATAGAACAAGAAAAGAATGTGATAAGGTATAAATATAAAACAGAAAAGCCATCATTATTGTCAAGTGATACTGTTAACCTGACCAAAAATTGGTCATTGAATGGTGACTGAAAGCTCTTCCAAACCAGATAAGGTTGAAGGAAGCATGTGTGGCTAGGAGAGACAGGCCAGGTCTGGAATCCTTCGTGGTAGACACAGAAAGCAGAAATTATTAAACTCTGTTATGCTACAGAGAAAGCCATCATGCTTTGCCAGTCCCAAAATAACTCAACAAATCTCATTTTATTGTGTTCCTTATCTAACAAAGGGAACAGATAAATGTTGTGTAACACCTTAGGAAATTATTACATGGAAATTCTGAATAAAACCTTAATGACATTAAGACAAACAATGAGAATTGATGAGAAAGATAAAGTCATGGATCAGATGAAACCTGCAAAGTAATACTTAAGTATTAGAGATTAACTTTAGTTTCCATTAAAAGAACTGAACAGGAAATGAAAACATTCCAAACAAATCAATTGAGATTTGTTTAAAAAAAAAAGCAAAATGTAGAAAACAATATTTTATTTTTAAAAGGGTAAATTAGAAAAGTAAAAGATCCAGGTAAGACTGTAAAAGTCACAGGAAGGAAACTGGAATAGGAAAGAAGAAAATAAACAGAAGAAACATTAAGGAAAAGTAGGAATTGAGGATTCTCTGAGATGGGCAGAATAATGACTTCCAAAGATGTCTCCAACCTAATCCCTAAGACACGGGAAAATGTTGCCTTGTACAGGGACTTTCTGGACGTGAGTTCATGAGGGGTGCTCTACAGGGGTACAAGAGATGCAGAGGTCAAAGCTGCTGAGCAAAGCCATGAGCCATGGAATTGAATCAGTCTCGAGATGCTGGAGGCAGGGTCAGCTGAAGGAAGTAGGCCAATAAAGGCCTCTATTATATCCTAGTCATTCTCTGTATTCCTGTCTCCCTACTTTCTACCTGCAAGGAAGGAAAGAAGAGTCTCTCTACATTGCTTTCACTACAATATTCTGTCCAAGCACATGGGGCAAGAGGACCACAGGCTAAACCATCTGAAATCATGATGCAAACCCAATACTTCTTCCTTTAAGTTGTTTGTAAGAAAGATGGCTCAGAGAAAAAAGCTGGGGTAGCCATTCTAATATCGAATAAAATAGACTTTCAACCCAAAATTATCAAAAAAGACAAAGAGGGGCACTTCATACTCATCAAAGGTAAAAATCTTCCAAGAGGAACTCTCAATTCTGAATATCTATGCTCAAAATGCAAGGGCAGCCATATTCATTAAAGAAACTTTAGTAGAGCTCAAAACACACATTGCATTCACACAATAATAGTGGGAGACTTCAACACCCCACTCTCATTAATGGACAGATGCTGGAAACAGAAACTAAACAGAGACACAGTCAAACTAACAGAGGCTATGAAACAAATGGATTTAACAGATATCTACATAATATTTCATCCTAAAACAAAAGTATATACCTTTTTCTCAACACTTCATGGCACCTTCTCCAAAATTGACCATATAATTGGCCACAAAACAGGCCTCAACAGATTCAAAAATATTGAAATTGTCCCATGCATCCTATCAGATCACCATGGACTAAGGCTGTTCTTCAATAACAACATAAATAGCAGAACACCAACATTCACATGGAAACTGAAGGAAGAAATAAAGAAATAAATTAAAGACTTTCTAGAGTTTAATGAAAATAAAGCCACAACATACCCAAACTTATGGGACACAATGAAAGCATTCCTGAGAGGTAAACTCATAGCTCTGAGTTCCTACAAAGAAAAAAAAAGGGAGAGAGCATACACTAGTAGCTTGGCAGCACATCTGCAAGCTCTAGAACAAATGGAAGCAAATTCACCTAAGAGGAGTAGATGGCAGGAAATAATCAAACTCAGGGGAGAAATCAACCATGTGGAAACAAAAAGGACAATTCAAAGAATCAATCAAACCAGGAGCTGGTTCTTTGACAAAGTCAACAAGATAGATAAACCCTTAGCCAGACTCCCTAGAGGGCACTGGGATAGCATCCTAATTAACAAACTCAGAAATGAAAAGGGAGACATAACAACAGATCCTGAGGAAATTCAAAACACCATTAGATCCTTCTACAAAAGGTTAAATTTAAAAAAAAAAACTGGAAAATCTAGATGAAATGGGTAACTTTCTAGATAGATACCAAGTTCCAATGTTAAACCAGGATCAGATTAATGACCTAAACAGTCCTATATCTCCTAAAGAAATAGAAGCATTCATTAATAATCTCCCAACCAAAAAAAGCCCAGGACCAGATGGGTTTAGTGCAGAGTTCTATCAGACCTTCAAAGAAGACATAATTCCAGTTCTTCTCAAACTATTCAACAAAAAAGAATCTGAAGGTACACGACCCAATTCATTCTATGAAGCCACAATTACTCTGATACCTAAACCACATAAAGACACAAGGATAGAGAACTTCAGACCAATTTCCCTTATGAATATCGACGCAAAAATACTCAACAAAATTCTCGCTAACCGAATCCAAGAACACATCAAAATGATCATCCATCATGACCAAGTAGGCTTCATCCCAGGAATGCAGGGATGGTTTAATAAACAGAAATCCATCAACGTAATACACTATATAAACAAACTCAAGGACAAAAACCACATGATCATCTCCTTAGATGCTGAGAAAGCATTTGACAAAATCCAACACCCATTCATAATAAAAGTCTTAGAAACCTTTTTTTCTTCTCTGGGAAAACACCAAATGGCGGATGATGCCGGTGAAGCGTGAGGGCCCGGAGAACCCGGGGCCCAGGATTAGGAGGCCGCGGTGGCCTCGGTGGCTTCCACGGAGGATTCGGCAGTGGTCTTAGGGGCCGTGGTCGTGGCCAAGGCCGTGGACGTGGCCGAGGCCACGGGGCTCGTGGAGGTAAAGCTGAAGACAAGAAGTGGATCCCCGTCACCAAGCTGGGCCGCCTAGTTACGGACATGAAGATCAAGTCCTTGGAGGAGATCGACCTCTTCTCCCTGCCCATTAAGGAGTCTGAGATCATTGACTTTTTCCTGGGTGCATCCCTAAAGGATGAGGTTCTGAAAATCATGCCGGTGCAGAAGCAGACTCGGGCTGGCCAGCGGACCAGGTTTAAGGCATTCATCGCTATTGGGGACTACAATGGTCACGTTGGTGTTAAGTGCTCCAAGGAGGTTGCCACTGCCATCAGAGGGGCCATCATCTTGGCCAAGCTTTCTATCATCCCTGTTCGGAGAGGCTACTGTGGGAACAAGATTGGCAAGCCCCACACTGTTCCATGCAAGGTGACAGGCCGCTGTGGCTCTGTGCTGATGTGTCTCATCCCTGCCCCCAGAAGCACTGGCATTGTCTCTGCTCCTGTGCCCAAGAAGCTCCTGATGGTGGCCGGCATAGATGACTGCTACACTTCAGCCAGAGGCTGTACTGCCACCCTGGGCAACTTTGCAAAGGCCACCTTTGATTCCATCTCCAAGACTTACAGCTACCTGACCCCCGACCTCTGGAAAGAGACTGTCTTCACCAAGTCTCCTTATCAGGAATTCACTGATCATCTTGTGAAAACCCACACCAGAGTCTCTGTTCAGAGGACCCAGGCTCCAGCTGTGGCTACCACATAAGAGTTCTGTACAAGAAAAATAAAGGAATTAAGTCTGCTAAAAAAAAAAAAAAAAAAAAAAAAAAAAAAAAAAAAAAAAAAAAAAAAAAAAAAAAAAAAAAAAAAAAAAAAAAAAAAAAAAAAAAAAAAAAAAAAAAAAAAAAAAAAAAAAAA
>LR749501.1:4343068-4433905 GCA_902729485.2 Mus minutoides
ATGGAGAGACTGGAAACAATCCCACTAAAATCAGGGACTAGACAAGGCTACCCACTTTCTCTCTACCTATTCAATATAGTACTTGAAGTCCTAGCCAGAGCAATTCGACAACAAAAAGAGGTCAAGGGGATTCAAATTGGAAAGGAAGAAGTCAAATTATCGCTATTTGCAGATGATATGATAGTATGTATAAGTGACCCCAAAAACTCCACCAGAGAACTCCTAAACCTGATAACCACCTTCAGTGCAGTAGCTGCATATAGAATTAACTCAAACAAATTGATGGCCTTTCTCTATACAAAGGATAAATGGGCTGAGAAAGAGATTAGGGAAACAATACCCTTCACAATAGTCACTAACAGTATAAAATATCTTGGTGTGACTCTAACAAAGGAAGTGAAAGATTTGTATGATAAGGACTTCAAGTCTCTGAAGAAAGAAATGGAGGAAGATCTCAGAAGATGGAAGGATCTCCCATGCTCATGGATTGGCAGAATCAATATAGTAAAAATGGCTATCCTGCCTAAAGCAATCTACAGATTCAATGCAATCCCCATCAAAATTCCAACTCAATTCTTCAATGATGTAGAAAAGACAATTTGCAAGTTCATCTGGAATAACAAAAAACCTAGACTAGCAAAAACTCTTCTCAACAATAAAAGAACCTCTGGTGGAATCACCATGCCTGACCTCAAGCTGTACTACAGAGCAATTGTACTAAAAACTGCATGGTACTGGTACAGCAACAGACACATAGATCAATGGAATAGGATCAAAGACCCAGAAATGAATCCACACACCTATGGTCACCTGGTCTTTGACAAGGGAGCTAAAACTATCCAGTGGAAAAAAGACAGCATTTTCAACAAATGACGTTGGCAAAACTGGCTGTTATCATGTAGAAGACTGGGAATTGATCCATACTTATCTCCTTGTACTCAGGTCAAGTCTAAGTGGTTTAAGGATCTCCACATAAAACCAGAGACACTGAAACTTATAGAGGAGAAAGTGGGGAAAACCCTCGAAGATATGGGCACTGGGGAAAAATTCCTGAATACAACAGCAAAGGCTTGTGCTGTAAGATCAAGAATTGACAAATGGAACCTCATAAAGTTGCAAAGCTTCTGTAAGGCAAAAGATACTGTCAAAAAGACAAAAGGGCCACCAACATATTGGGAAAGGATCTTTACCAATCCTAAAGCAGATACGGGACTGATATCCAATAGATATAAAGAACTCAAGAAGGTGGACACCAGAAAATCACATATCCCCATTAAAAAGTGGGGCACAGAGTTAAACAAAAAATTCTCAACTGAGGAATACCAAATGGCTGAGAAGCACATGAAAAAATGTTCAACATCCTTAATCATCAGGGAAATGCAAATCAAAACAATCCTGAGATTCCACCTCACACCAGTAAGAATGGCTAAGATCAAAAATTCAGGTGACAGCAGATGCTGGTGCGGAGAAAGAGGAACACTCCTCCATTGTTGGTGGGACTGCAAGCTTGTACAGCCACTCTGGAAATCAGTCAGGCAGTTCCTTAGTAAATTGGACATAGTACTACCAGAAGATCCTGCAATACCTCTCCTGGGCATATATCCAGAAGATGTTCTATCTGGTAATAGGGACACATGTTCCACTATGTTCATAGCAGCCTTATTCATAATAGCCAGAAGCTGGAAAGAACCCAGATGTCCCTCAACAGAGGAATGGATACAAAAAGTTATGGTACATTTACACAATGGAGTACTAGTCGGCTATTAAAAACAATGAATATATGAAATTCCTAGGCAAATGGATGGATCTGGAGGGTGTCATCCTGAGTGAGGTAACCCAATCACAAAAGAACTCACATAACATGTACTCACTGATAACTGTATATTAGCTCAGAAACCTAGACTACCCAAGATACAATTTATTAAACACATGAAACTCAAGTAGAATGAAGATCAAAATGTGGACACTTCACCCCTCCCTAGAATTAAGAACAAAGCACACATTGAAGGAGTTACAGAGATCAAGTGTGGAGCTGAATCAAAAGGATGGACCAACCAGTGACTGCGGCTGCCGGGGACCCATCCCATAATCAGCCACCAAACATAGACACTATTGCATATGCCAGGAAGATAGTGCTGAAAGGGCCCTGATATAGCTGTCTCGTGGGAGACTATACCAGTGCCTGGCAAACACAGAAGTGGATGCTCACAGTCAGCTATTAGATGGAACACAGGGTTCCCAAGGAAGGAGCTAGAGAAAGTACCCAAGGAGCTGAAGGAGTCTTCAACCCTATAGGTGTAAGAACAACATGAACTAACTAGTACCCCCCAGAGCTCATGTCTCTAGCTGCATATATAGAAGAAGATGGCCTAGTTGGCCATCATTGGGAAGAGAGGCCCCTTGGCCATGCAAACTTTATATGCCCCAGTACAGGGGAACGCCAGGGCCAATATGTGGGAGTGGGTGGTTAGGGGAGCAGGGTGGGGGGTGGGGGACGGTTTAGGGGACTTTCGGGATAACATGTGAAACATAAATGAAGAAAATATCTAATAAAAATTGGAGAAAAAAAAAGAAATGAAGATGACTCAGTAGCTAAGAGCACAGGCTGCTCTTCAGAGGACCCATTTGCTCACAAACATCTATAATTCTAGTCCCAGGAGTTCCAATGCCTTCTTCTGGCCTCTGCATGTATATGGTACACAGACAATTGTACACATATACACATTTACATATACACATTTTTAATGGAAAAGCCACCCTAAAAGTTGTCTAAGTCTTTTGTCACAATAATAAAACTCAAGTCATGCACATTAGACACAAAATGGAACACTGTTTTAAAAGATTTTAATGGGAGGAATATAGGCAAAATGCTACATTCAACCTACAAGGACATCCCGAAAGGCCAATATATTGATATAGAAATGTAATGCCTAATTTTGCAATAGAGACATCAGAATTCTGAAAATGCCAAGATCATGTTATTTCTGCCAATGAAATGCAAGCAGGAACAGAGAGAACCATCGTGACAAAAAAGGCCATGTGGACTGTACTTGACAGATCTGGAGGGACAGAGCTTCCTGAGGCTGTTGGAGCCCAGGTGATTCCATCATGAGCCCCAGGTGCTGAATATAGTGCTGCAGGTGCTAGTACTTGGCCTGTAGTGGTTTTGGTTTTGATCCAATCTTTCCTTACCATCCCTAAGTATATAAGACTTGGGGAAGTTGGGAAGGACCGTAGGTCCTTTTAGAGGCAGGACTTGGGGCAGTTGGGAAGAACTTGTAGGCCCTTTAGGAAGTGGGACTTGGCAGGAGTATGTATGTCTCCAGAGATAGGATCACTTTATTTCACTCCTGGTGCCTCCTTTCTTGCCTCTCTGCCAAGGCGTGAGGACCGACCGCTAAGGATGCAGCTGTCCTACCTCTGTGCTTTCCCAACATGATGAACTGCATCCTATGAGACCTGGGTGGAAATACATCTCTCTCCCTATAAGATAAGTAACTGATACAATTTACAAATCATGCCCCTATACCTTACTAAATATACTTATTGACTGTAGTGTTTGGTAGAGAGTGAGTCCTCAAATTTTTCTTTTTAAAATTTTTTCACCTAAAAAAAAAAAAAAAGATTTTTTTTTTACACTCATCCCTATCATTATGTCTTTTTTTTTTTCACCTTTTAATACAACAAGTAGAGATTTTAATGTAGAGTAGCCTGGTAGAAGTGATTTCCCTTACTGACCCTATCTTAGGAAAAAAAAATTATTATTTCCCTATTAAATATACGTTATAAGTTTTTAAGAGAGTGTATTTTTTTATTAAATTTGCTTATTCACTTTACATCCCAATATCAGCCCCCCTCTTCTCCTCTTCAGGAAGATTCTTTCCCCATTCCTTCCTCCCTTCTCCTTTGAATCTAGTTATCAATCCCTCATACCTTCCTATCCATTCCACCCCCTGCCCTCCCAGGCACATCAAGTCATTGCAAGGCTAGGCACATCCTTTCCCACTGAGGCCAGACAAGGCAGCCTGGTTAGGGGAACAGGATCCACAGGCAGGCAACAGATTCAGGGATAGCTCCCACTCCTGTTGTTGCAAGACCTGCATGAAGACCAGACTGCTCCTCTGTTGCATAGGTCCAGGGGCCTAGGTCCAGCTCATGTATGCTCTTTGGTAGTTCAGTCTCTGGGAGCCCTCAAAAGTCCAGGTTAGTTGAGTCTGTTGGTATCCCTGTCCATAAGAGAGTGTCTTTACAAGATTGCGATCTTAATAATTTCTTAGAGTTTTTATAGTGATAAATTTTTGTTGAATACATTTCCTAATCTATTCGAGACCAGTAATGAGGATGCATAAGAATACTTTTCTCAGTGATCACCATGTATCCTAGGACAAACTTGTTTTTATGAAGCATGCCTTTGGAGTGTTTATTGACTGGTTAAATCTCTTCCTTTCCAAGGAATTTTTGCCTGAACTTAAATTAGCAGTATTAGCCCCTCATTTCTTTTCTTTCTTGCTTGCTTGCTTTCTTCTTCTTTTTCTTCTTCTTCTTCTTTAATAACAATGTCTTCCAGGACCTATAAGTAATTTCATTGAAACTTTGTAAAGTGAGCTAACAAGTTTGGAATTGGGTCTTTTCTTAAATGTTTGTAAATTCTGATAATTATGTTTCTTTTTGTTTTCTTTTAATTAAAGATTTGACAGAATGTTAACAGTATTAATCACTCTTTTTTGCTTTGATGGGTTTTTGTACTATTTTGCATCTCCTACACTTTTCTCTGAGCTTTATTAGTCCTTTTCTTTTGAAATTTGGCATGTTTTATTCTTTCTGGGTTTTTTAAAAAATAAATCAGCTTATTTCCCTGATTTCTATCTTATTTTTATTTTATAACTACTCCTTCAAGCTAAGGATTTTTCTGCATCTGAACTACTGAGTTTCCAGAGGAAAGTAAAGAAGCCAGCAAAGCAGAAAAAAGGCTCCCAGCTGAGGCTGAGGACGCTCCAAGTGTCTGGAGCCTTGAGTATAGGGAGCAGAGGTGAAAGGCACAGCTGCCGTGACTAGAATCAGACAAGTTCACTGAAAAAAAATCACAGTATCTGGAAAATGTCACAAGAAAAAAAAATGTAGCTGTGAACTTAGGGAGTAGGAAATAAGTGACTCAACATAAAAATAGAAGAAATAAAAGATACCCAATAGAAAATTTAAGAATTTTGGGTTTGTTTCACATACATAAAATTAGATTCCCTGTACAGTTTGAACAGAACGAGGAAGAATTTTTTTTTAATGAATAGTACCAAAAGTCCCACTGTGGTGTGTTTGTTTTGCTAAACTGCAATCCAGAGATCTAACACATTTAACACAATTCAATAACATAAATCCAAAGAAACACCTACAGGACCACATGGTGATTAATCAGATAACAGCAAAACCCAAAGAGAATATAACAAAGCAGCAAGGGAAACAAGAAAAATTTAACCCCTCTTCATTCGGATCACCCTTGACTTCCTGGCTTGAGCTAAGTCTGTCCTGAGACAATAATACGCTGTTAGGAGTGGAACTTTTATTTTTTTTAATCAAGTTTTTTGATAAAATTGTTTGATCAACTGAAAAATATGAAGATGAGACGAGACACCTTCACGCACATAAAAACTGATAAGATTCGTAGTTGGAATTCTCCACTGCAAGAAATAGGTCTTACTTTTAAGTTCCAGTGTCTCTTTCATTTCTCAGAACGGGAAAAAAAATGGTATTGAAAGATTGAATGTCTGGGACAGCAGTAAGTATGCCAATGAATAGGAAAGCCAATGTCTTTTATTTTTCTGATTTATTTAAAGGACATCTGGTTATTTAAATCTAAGAGAAAAGTATGAATCATGAGGTTTATGACACATTTGATAAAAATAGCTAAAAGTGGGGTGTAGGCCAACAGAAATCTATGCCAAACTTCTTCAAGTATAGATGAGGTCATAGGTAAGATTCACTTGTGATAAGCCGAAATCAATTAAGACTATGCATTGCCATTCCTTGGACATGCTCTGGGGGAAAAATTAAGATATGTATAAACTAAAAACCAATAGAGAAAAAACCAATAGAGTACAAAAGGATAAATATGTGCAAGTTTTTTTTAATGCAACAAAAATATCAAAAATTATTAGAGTCAGAATTTGTTTTCAAAACTCTAGGTCTGAAAGGGTGAAGCTGTGAGCTTGCTGGTATTTTAACTTGCCTCTGATTCCATGGGTACTACTCAGCTGTTAAAATATAGAATCCCTCTCCCACCCCACCCCCCACTCATGGGTAATACAGTCTCCACTTCGACTGAGTTGGAAATCAGGCTCTAAGAGGAGCCTTTAGGTTTTGAAAGCTTTGTCCTCGTGGATGATGGATGCTGCTATGAAGGAGGTTTTCAGGAGAGAACCCACCCACTGTTTATCCACTAGGTAAACACATAAAACTCCCTGTCTTCTGCCACATAAAATCATTAAAAGAATCCAGATGCTAGCTGAGGTAGCTACACTTTAATCCAGCACTTGGGGAGGGTGGGGGGCAGAAGCAGGCAGATTTCTGTGAGTGAGAAGGCAGCCTGATCTACAGAGTGAGCTCCAGGTATTCTGGTGCTTGTGTTCAAGGATTACTTACATGGAAGCCTAACTTCATGTTACAATATCATTGCTTACCAAACTGAAATGAACCTCATTGTACAGCCATTGTATTATCTCCCACTGTCATGGATGTTATATGCTTGGGCTAGGGAGTGGCACTATTAGGAGTTCTGGCCCCATTGGAGTAGTTGTGTCACTGTGCGTGTGGGCTTTAAGACCCTCATCCGAGTTGCTTGGAAGCTAGTCTTCCACTAGCAGCCTTCAGATGAAGATGTAGAACTCTCAGCTCCTCCTGTACCATGCCTGCCTGGATGCTGCCAAGCTCCTGCCTTGATGATAATGGGCTCAACCTCTGAACCTGTAAGCCAGCCCCAATTAAATGCTGTACTTATAAGAGTTGCCTTGGTCATGGTATCTGTTCACCCTAAGCAAAACCTTAGTTAGCAGTAAAACCCTAACTAAGACAAAAGTTGGTACCAAGGACTGGGGTATTGCTGTGATAGGCCAGAGAATGCTTTTGTTTGGAAGAATGTGGATTTGGGGACTTTGGATTTGGAAAGTCCTGGAATGTTTTAAGTAAGGCTTAATGAACTATCCTAGTAGAAATGTGGAAGATTTTGTTGCTGTGACTGATTTGAACTATGCAGACCTGGCCCAAGAAGTTTCAGTGGAGAAGAACTTCAGTATGAGGCCTAGAGAATGTTTCTGTAGTATTTTGCTGAAGAACAAGGTTGCTTTTTGCCCTCGTCTGGAGTCTACCTGAGGCTAAATTGAAGAGACTCAGATTAATTGCATTCACAAAGGAAGTCTCAGAAACACCCGGTTAAGTCTTATGAAGAGCATTTTGAATAAGCATAGCAAGCTTAGAAAGGAAAAATATAAAATATATAGTTTGAGTATTAAACAGGCACCAGGAAGTATAATGGAGCTGAATCCTGTGTTTCAAGATATTAAGTTGAATTAAGGGAGTGGTGACCTTGGGGTAAGATCCCACCCAGCTGAATTTAGGTCCAAGCATGGTGCTACACACCTTTAACCCCAAGAGACAAAGCCAAGCAGATCTCTGAATTCAAGTCCAGCTTGGGACAGAGCAAGTTCTAGGTAAAGAAAAGCTTAAATCCAGGCATGGTGGCCATGCCCTTAATCCTGGAAGACAGAGACATGCAGATCTCTGAGTTCAAGATCAATCTTCAGAGCAAGTTCCAGGATACCCAAGCTTAGGCAGTGAGGGAGTTGGAAAACAGAAAGCTAGTAATAGAATAAGGGGGAGGGGGTGGAGGAGTTCTAGCTCCAGCAAGCAGCAAAACATGGCGGCTTCAGCCACGTGGCTCTGGCTTTAATCCAGACTAGCAGGAACTACTAGGACAATTGATGCTGGTCAGCTGGAGCTGAGACAAAGTGGCGATTAAAAAGAGACCAGCATCACTGAGGTGAAATCGGGGAAGTATTTTCTGAGAGCACAAAGCAGCTGTGTTTCAGAGATCTCCAAGGTTGTACCTCATGCTGCAGCTGGACTTAGTAATGTGTAAGTCACCCAGGTGGTACTGATTTTGAAGGCATGAAAGGGCCATGAAGAGCAGCTGAGGTTCAGCACTGTGAGAGGCCGTGGAAGGCCAGTGGTGAAGGTGCAACCTCAGCTGCAGTTGATGGCCCAGGTCTGAAGGGGTCATGCAAAGGATTTGAGGCTTGGCACCATGAAGAGAGCCTATGAGAGGCTATAGGTGAAGCCTTGTTGCAGTGGAAGACCCCAGTATATTGGAGATGCCAGTACCATGGGAAGATCACCAAGAACAACAGTGGCAGTGGGGATGGACCAACCTGAACTTAGAGTGCAACAGAGGCAGAGCTGGAGAAGTGACACCAGCCCTTTGGAGGACCCCAGAAGATCATATATGAAACATGAACCTGTAGCACTGAAGTTGCCTTGAAGACTCCAAGGTATTCCAGATGCCAGAACTGTGGGCTATCTCCTGAGAAAAGCTGCTAACAGGGAGTGGAAACAGCCCAGGAGAAAGAATTTTGTTGCAGTCAACAAAAATTAAAAAGGATTTGGAGATCTGAAGACCGCTTTGACATCAGCTATGGAGAGGCAGAGTTTGGAGTTTGCCCAGCTGGTATTGCTTTGGGGATAACAGTTAAGTGATTGGATGAATCTAAGAAAAGACTTTGAACTCTGGACTTTTAACATTGTTAAGACTGCTATAGACTATGGGACTTTGGAAGTTGGACTAAATGTATTTTGCATAATGCTATGTGTAGGTATGGTCCCCATAGATTCATATGTTTGAACAAGCCTATGGGGGCCAGGGAGTGGAATGTCATGATTTGTATATGCTTGGCCCAGGGAGTGGCACTATTAGAAGTTCTGGCCCCATTGGAGTAGGTGTGTCACTGTGGGTGTGGGCTTTAAGACCCTCATCCTAGTTGCCTGGAAACCAGTCTTCCACTAGCAGCCTTCAGATGAAGATGTAGAACTCTCAGTTCCTCCTGCACCATGCCTGCCTAGATGCTGTCAAGCTCCTGCCTTTATGATAATGGACTGAACCTCTGAACCTGTAAGCCAGCCCAAATTAAATGTTGTGCTTATAAGAGTTGTCTTGGTCATGGTGTCTGCTCACAGCAGTAAAATCTGAAGTAAGACACCCACCCTATTAGAGAAATGACTACTGCCTGAGATTCTGAGGAAGAAAAAGAGACTGTGTTTATATAACTTTAATTATAGCAGGTTGTTACTATTATCTTATTGTTAGCTATCCTAAAATTTTCTTGCCTGATTTAAAGATTAAGCTTTATTGTAAGTTATGACTGTATAATAAAAGAGCAGAGTACACATCAGTTTCAGGATTTCTTGCGGTCTCAGGCATCCACAGTGAGACTTGCAATGTGTCTCTGGTGGCCAAAGGTGGATCGTGGATTTGTCTTAAGCTATTCTCAGAATCATGAAAATGCAAAGAAATCCACCCCAGGACTTTAATGAGAGGACTGAAGAATAAAGAACAAGAGATGGTCACAAAAGAACATGAGTGGACAAGTGGAAAGGAAAACACAAAGTAGCCTAACAGCTACTCAAGAGCAAAACTTGATCCTGAAACACAAGAAATACCTTCAATTTCATGGCTAAATACAATGGAAATTATATATATACCTACCTACCTACCTGTTTGGGCACAGCAGTGAGGATAGTATACTGCTCTTGCAGAGGACCTGAGCTCAGTTTGTAGCAGCCAAGTTGGGTGACTCTCAAGCACCAATATTTCCAGCTCTATGGTAACCACAGAGGTAACCACACACACACATACACACACACACACACACACACACACACACACACACACACACACATACACTAAAAATAACACTTTTGAAATGTGTAAATGCGTTCCTATGAATCAGGGGGTATTTACAAGATGATTTGTTCCTGCAATGCTCCTATAAGTCTTAAACCAAAAAAAATTTTTATTGACAGTGGAATAGACGTATAAGTAATGTTCATCCATGGAATACTAAGTACTATGAGCAGGGTAGACAGAGAAGAGCAGAGTGGCTTCCTATAACTCTTTATCCTTTACAACATCTAGACTGACTGTGTGATGAGTCCAGCATACATTGCATGTCTAGCATGGAACTTATCTATATGTGAGCCAATTTGCTGGAGTCCCAACTAGAGTGGCAGCCCACTTAGCAAGGAGATCCTAGTTCCAAGAGTTGATGGGGGAGAGCCCCAGTGGCAGGAACTGTTGTAAGAGAAGCTTCTAGGAGTTCTGTGGCAGAAGCAGGTTCTCGTGTATCAGGGACCTATATGGTAAGAGACCACTCCCTGTCATCTGAACACCCCATGATTGTTCATGGTTCACCAGTATCTGCTCACCTGCTACACCCATGCAAATGCCAGCCTCTGGTGTCTGTCTCTAATCACAAACAGCCAGAGAAGAGCTGTGACCAAGACCAGTTTAGTAGAGATGTGTGTCCTTTTCTCTATATCTCTCCTGCCTGCTTACCTCTAACCAGTAGGAGATGAATCACAGTCTGGAGAGGAGGGGGCAGGGAACAACAGATCTGTGTCCAGTCTTTATTCCAAGTTCCTTGAACCAGAAACTTGTCCTGCAATTAGGAAGAGTAAATGTTTCAAGAAAATGATAAATTAGAATTATAAACCACACTAGCATTTAATAACAGAAAGTGACAAGACAATTTTTGTAATATTCCAAAGTTATCATCAAGGAAAGAGGGGGGAGGGTGGCTTGACACAGGATGTTTTAGAACTGTAATTGGAAAAGAGAAAATGGAGACAATTTAGATCCATAAAATACTACATACTTATTTGTGGGGCATATTTGGCCATATGATCCTATCTAAGCAAGGAAGGGAATGTTCATGTTCAAAGACCGTGGAAAGCATAGCTCTCCGTATCAACTGCTTGAGCTCAGGTTTGCTCATCTACAAAATGAAAAATCCCCTTTAAAGTGCTGTCAGTTTGTTTAAGCTTTAAAGAAAGATAATAAAGCAGGACCTTGTCACAGGGTTGATTCAAGAGAGGAGCAAGACAAATACCGAACAGAGAGCCATCCTGTCTGACATGTGAACTTTAATGACTTGGGCTCTGAAGCTCAAAGGGAGATGCTGGAGAGATGGCTGAGTCAATAAAGTGATTATGGAGGGGGGGGGGGGTTTGATCCCAGCATTCCCATAAAAGCTGAGTGTAATGTCAGATGCTTGTAGGAGATGGATAAATCCCAGGGACCTGTCAGCCAGCTAGCCTGGCCTACACAGTCAGCTACAGAGCTCCATGCCCTTTAGAGAGATCCTGTCTCAGAATGGGGCCTGAGGTTGTTCTCAGTCCTCCACACACATGCCCATATACGTCCACCCTTCACATGTGCACAAATGGACACACACACACACACACACACACACACAAACTGTCAAGAGAAAGAAATATTGCTGATGGGGGCTAAGGACCAACCTCCATTCCCACCTCAGGCTGTAAAACGTACTACAACCTTCATATTCCTATAAATAGTGTTTGCTTTCTAAGAGTTTGATAGACATTAGTTGCATTGAGCACAGTTCACTAGGAATGACTGTCTATCCAAACTCTAGAAGATTATCTAGGACCCTTATTTTTAGTCCTGAACAGATAGATGACCTGTACCATTCAGCAAAAGTTAGTGGTGCATCAATCCAGATGGGAATGAATGGGACCTCAAATAGCTGCTCAGTGTTAAACAGGTGGCAACAATCATAAAGCTTGAGGGGATGGTGGCAGAGGGTGATACAGAAGATTTGGACCAGGATGGCAAGATATCATCATCACAGAAGTCACACCATGGGCAACAGACAGAACTTTTGATGGGCTGGCAAGGTCTGTCTCAACAGATTTATCAACACATAAAGCAGCGGACAGCAGACAGGTAGATAGTTGACATCAAAGACTATGGAACAAGATGGCAGGTACAGGCAAAGAACACACAGCAGGACTCATTGCATTGAAGGACTTTGGGGGATAGAATGGCATTCCTGCCTTGAACTATACAAACAGACATCCAGAAGCACAAAGCCCAGGATTTACAGATGGGATCTGGAGCCAGGATGGAAGGTAAGCACTGTCTAATTTGCTAGTTAACTCATGTCAAGGCGACAAGAGAGTCACGGCCCACCTGTCTATATTCATTTATGCTACCTACAACTCCTCCAGCTCTTTACGCCAAGGGACCGGGAGGGAGTTGGTAAATGGTGTTTGTGGTAATTTATTGCCCTCAACCATGAGATTCAGTGAGTGCTAAGCCCAGAAAGGAAGACTCACTGTTATCAAAGGAAAGTCTCAGTCATAACATTAAGTCCAATGCAATCTTCTTGGTTCCTTGAATTCTTTCATCTCACAGTCTGACAGACTACCTGTAAATGCACACAGCATCTGATTCACATTGATCTTATTTTGCCACAGCACATATGCAATACCTACTTTACCTGGCTTCAAGATTATTTTCCTGTGATTTTTCATTCCCCACAATGCCATGCAGACGCTGCCTAAGAGCACTCAAATGAGTGGGAGAGAGAATGAATGAGTGCATGAAACTTGAATAGGCAATCACTCCATATCCGGTAAATTCCACCACTATTCACACATAAAGATTTAGGCGAGACTCTGTATTTTCATATGCCACTCCAACATATTTCAGACTGTGAGACTAGTCCACAGGAAAATCAGGAAACCAGGAAGTCTTTAACAAGGCTTGCTGGTAGTGATGCGAGTCTACATTCCTTGTTTGCATCTTAAGTGTATTTCAAAAACCAGCCACATGGACCATTCTCCGTGTTGAATATCTTTAACGTGCTAATTTTCTCACACATGTGCACTCAAAGACCTGCTTTACAAACTTCCTCTAACATTAAAAAGCCTAATAGATACCAAAAACCCTGCAAGAAAATCAAAACATAGTTTTTCCCTATCTTGACTTCCTTCTGGCCTGAAGGGAGATCTGATAAGGGAGAAGAAGGTTGCTCCACACACCAGCAACTTATGTAGGAGTCTCCAGATAACATACCCTTCACTATTAGCTTCTGTGATTTGTTAGTCTTTCAAGAATCTGACCATACTAATTGAAAGTTTCCAAAATTTCTTAACGAGGTAAACACACAGAAGAGATGCTTCGTCACTGTGGGAGAGCAAAGGTCTGGCTCAAGGGACAGTGTAATGAACCAAACAGAAGCAAATAGAATGTAAAGTTGAAGAGTCTATCAACTGGGTATTTTTCTGAAGCTACTCCAGATGTCTCTGTTGGAAACAAAAGGACTTAAGAGCAATTTATGCTTAGGCCACTTCGTGCTAATATAGATATCTGCAATAAGTCAGCTAAAACAAGGCTGACTTCAGACAAGCAGGGAGTTGTAAAGTCAGCACAAAATGGCTGAAACTAAATATCCAACTAACCCCAAGTAACCAGTGATATAATCTGCTCTATAACTATTTTTGGAGTACCACTTTTAGGTACATTCTACATAAATCTCGGGGACAGAGGTATTAAAACCTGAGCCCATGTCCTCACCAGCCTGCCTGTGTGTGGCATTCTGTAAGCCTTAGTGGCTACCTCCATGAGACCTGTGTGCTAATCTGAGTGTTTCAGCCTGTGATTCTTTCAGTCTCCGAAAATATCTTGGTATTTGCAAATATCTGCAACTGTCTTGACATCATGTGAAATGTAGAACCATCTTTCACAGGCTGGGCAGAGGAAACAGTGTACTGTACTTATCTATGTCAAGAAACAACAGACTCTGGTGAGAAGCAATTAGAATCTGAGAAGAACTGTTAGTAAACACAAAAACCGTTTTTCTATATTTGTGATCTATTCAATCACTCATTTATTCATCAATAGATATTCACCAAGTTCATCTTCTTCTGGACCCCATAGATGAGACAGTGAAAGTAAAGTTTTGGCAGACTTCATCCTAGTATAGGATGGGAAAGTAGATACTAAACAACTTTTTTCAATACTGAAAAAAGTATTTCCTTAATAAAGCAAAACAAGACAAGGGGATCCTTCTAAATAGAAAAGAACTGCTTGCCTCATCAGGACAGTTTATAAGATGGTTGTATCAGGCCTTTAGTAGGAGCAGATGCTAACTAACCTGATATGTGAGGAACTGCATGCATGGGACTCCTAGGAAGAGTGAGTGATTGGTATCATATACTGACAGCTCTGCACATCGAGAACACTCAGAGCTATGGTCCATGCAAGCAAGATAACAACAAATACACCCTGAAGGATACTGAACAGAACCTTCTAAGCTAGGATCCTTCTAAGCTAAGATGGATCGTGGGCTATATTTCAAATGCAAGGAAAACTACGGGAGGATTTTAGGCAGGCATGATGTGTATGCTTCTAGAAGATTGTTAAGCTGCTATTTGGAGTGTCTGGGGGAGAAAAACAAGGAATCCAAACAGGAGGCTTTGAGTTGTCCAGGTGAGGGATGATCGTGGGCAGGACGGAGGCTACATGAGCTGAGAGGGAGCACAGTGTCCCAATAGACATATATTTTTAAGGAAGAGGAAATATGACTTGCTAATTAACTGGATGTGGATGAAAGCAAGAAGGCAAAGTAAGGATGACTTCTACATTTTTGGATTGGATAACTGGGTTGAAGAGTCCAAAGAGGAACAGGTTTGGAGGGGGTGGATTTCCGCTGCTGAGCTTCTAAGACGCCTGGTAAACGAGGAGGTAATAATAGTAGCTACCTTGTGAGGTTGTCGTGAAGAGAAGATAGGAAAAAACACATGAAAAGAATTTAGGCCAGTGTCAAGCAGGAAGTAATTGCTCAATAAAAATGAACAAGGATAGCTGTTGAAGTGACGATGGCTGCTCAAGAATCATTAATGGCTATAATTCTTCACTTAACTCGGGTCAGCAAAAGCTCATTAGAGATTAAGAATAAAGATGCAGATATTCAAGGGCGTTAGTTGCAAAGACTAACATTATAGAAGATCTGTCTTTTTCAATCCCTGTGTAACTCCCAAAGTAATTGTAGTGAGAGGTGTTGGCTTTGAAAGTGGTTAGATCAAGTGGATGAAGCCTCGTGCATGGGTGTAGTGGTCTTCATAAGTGTCACACCAGAGCTGTCTTGTGTTCCAGCATGTGAGGAGAAAGCAAGTCCATACGTCATAAAATAAACTCCACCCCTCATAAAATACCCAATCTGACTGAATCTGACCTTAGACCTTCCACTCTCAGTATTATGACAAGTTAGTTTTTGTTGCCTGTAAGTCACCCACTCTGTGGTATTTGTTAGAGCAGCCATAATGGGCTAAGATAAACCTTCATAATCTCCAACAACAACAAAAATGAATTGCCCTTAAATAAAGCTGCCCAGGACAACTGAGCAAAGCACTCAGGTGCCATGGCTCTGGCAAATCGCTAGAAAATTTTCTAAATTTCACTCTCTGCTTCTGTAATTTATTTCTCATTACAGACCAATAGTTTGTAGACAGGCTCCTAGAAAGTGCACTTTCCGGGTACTAGTATCCAAAGCAGTAGATGTAGCTGAATAAAAAAAGACCCTGAGTTATATTAATTGAAAGATGTGGGGCTTTCTCAGGTGGGCTGGAATGCCAACAGTATTTGCACACTGGAGGACCCCTGGCAGGGGAGTGTCATAGACATCTACAAGCAATCAGTTCTAATTAGCTGTCAGGGAAGAGCCTAGTCATCCCCGCAGGAACTCTCTCCTCTTCTCCACAGCTGTGAAATCTAAAGAGAAAGATATCCGCTTTCCTCACTCTCCCTCAGAAACACTTCAGCCTAATCACAGGAGGCACAATCTAGTACTTGGAATGCAATAAGCATCCTAGGCTCCTTCGCCGCCAAGCTGCGCTCTGCTGGTGAGCAGAAAGATTGACAATTCCTGTGATGGCCAAGTGGTCCAATAAGGATGCTTTAGCCCCAGGTTTCCAAACCAGGCTAAGAGTTCTTGACCCCTGCTCTGCCTTAGGTTTCTCTCACTGAAAACCCCAGCTCCAGTGGCCCAGAGGGTACACATACCTAAGACCGGAGAGCACCTGGAGGGATTCGTGGGTATTTCTAGGTAAGCCATCGATAACACAGAGTCTAGAACTTACTTAACTTTACCTTCTCTTGAATCCCCCAGGCAAGAAGGTTGAAGCTAGCCTGAGGCTAAGGGAGCCTGAGTGCCTGAAAGGCTTGCAAGCATGGTCCCAGGGACTAGGTGAACATACGTGAGCTGTGGGTAAAAGTGAACTGGGGGTGGGGGAGGAGGTTCCTTCCCACAAAGTGTGTCCTCTCCGAGAAGCACCCCTGACCCCAACCCTCACCGCAGAACCTCCTCCACTGGTGTCGCCAGAGCCGCCTGGGCACAGACACCGACACCGTGAGCTCTGTCGCCTGGCGGGCACGCCGGGAAGGGACGCGACGGTGACTCACGCATCTGAGCGCCCGCGGAAGGGGAGGACGCCTCACCTCCGGCTGCGCGCGGGGCGAGGGGCTGCGCCTGTCTCCGAGACGCATGCGCTGCAAGCTGCTCAGCTCCCTCCCCGCCCACCCCAGCCTCCTCCCTCTCGGCTCTATCCTGGCCTCTCTCCCTCTCCCTCTCTCCGTCGCCGGGTGCTGAAGTTGGGCGGATGGCAAGGAGCCTGCTCCGCTAGAGGACGGAGCAGCCCAGTCTCTAGCACCCTCGGACCCGGACACCGGAGCTCTCGCCCTCATCTAAGTCCACCCGGTAAGAAGCGACCTCTGAATCCCAGAGAGGATAAAAAAATAACATAAAAATGTCTGCTTTGCGCTGATGGATGGGCTTGATTTTTTTTTCTCTTCTTTTGCTCCCCCACCCCCCACGGCGAGGGGGAGGTAGGATAGAGGGGGCGGAGGGGGCGCCCGCTGCCTGTGCCCTGGCTGGTAAAGCAGTGGGGCGCGCGGGTCCCGGCGGGCAGCACCGCCCCGCGGCTCCGTGAAGTTGAATCCCGCGTGGTCCGCTTCAGGGCTCGGTCCACTCGCGTCCCCAGGCTCTGTGGAGGGACTGGACCGCTCTCCTGCGGGTCACGGCTTCGGGTGTCCCTGCTCCTGAGGGGAGAAATCTCAGCACCTTCGGGGACCTGGAGGAGGTGAGAGGGCGCTGCAGTGGCGGGTGGGGGAGCGCTCAGGGGTTCGGGGTCCCCAGGTTTTTCAGAGCTGTTCGGTTAGTAGAGAATCGATGGTGAAAATAAATCGAGATGGTCTCAGCCGCGGACCGCCTCCGAAGGTCTCATTTCTCCCTTTATTTTTTGGTGCCTTTAGGGAAAATAGAGATTCAGGTGCAGGTGATGGCTTTACAAATACCTTGAGCAGCTGCTGTGTGCGCGCGTGTGCGTGTGTGTGTGTGTGTGTGTGTGTGTGTGTGTGTGTGTGTGTGTGTGTGTGTGTGTGTGTTGTGCAGAGGTGAGAGTCTCTTTTGTTCCTCCCCACCCCCTTTAGTCCAGAGAAAGCGAGTTCTTGTGTACTCCGCACCTGGTCGGTTTTACAGCAGCCAAGGGGCTGAGGATCGGGAACGCCTACCAGCCCCCAGTCGCTGCCCCGCTTGGGTGCATTACAGACTCCCTTGCTGAAAGATCTGGCTCTCCTGATTATGGACGGATCACAGCTTCTAGCTGCCTCCTCGCTAGCCTGCCTCCTTCTCTCTTTTCTCTGGCTGCCGCAGAGGCTGGGTGCAGACACACTTCCCTGTTGTTTCCTCTTCATCCTACCTCTCTGTCTTAGTGGAAAATGTCGGAGGACCTGAGGATGGCGGAAGGACAGAACAGTGGGTGGGGACCTGCTCCAGGCCAGCGGGAGACTGCTTGCTGTGCGTCTCAGGCAGTCCTCGCAGCTCACTCAGAAAACAGACTGAGCAGGGGTCACCTGGTCTAAAAGATGCTAGCGCAAGACCACCCTGTGTTCTCTTCCTCCACTGAGAGATGAGAATGCTCGCTCACTTGGGAGATTCTGGTCATCCAGGAACCTAGCCCCTGGCTCTGGGCATAGTGTTTCCAACACTCCCCACTCCCTACAGACCCTTCAGTAAATTCATCCTTCTAAGTCTTCTCTGAAGAACTTTGCAAGCTTTTAGCTGTCTCTTTCTGTCTCTTAGCGGGAGGAGGGTGTTACAGCTGGATTCTGTCCATCATGGGTTGGCTATCACAGATAAAGAGAAACCTCACTTGATAAACACTTCTGAGACTGGATTCCTTCTGCATTTCCGGCACTCAGACACACTGGTTTTCAGGGGGGTGTTGAACCTTTCTGAAAACCATTTAATTGACAAAATGAGAAATAAATTTTACTCCTACAGTGAAAATGGTGTTTCCCTCATAGGTTCAGAGCTGCTAGATGCTGTATGTATTAAAGAATTTGCAAACTGCAAAGCTCTTACGTTCCTCGTTTGCATGTCTGAAGTCTGTCGTAGTAACAGCAGGTGTGTAGGAAACTTGCACTATAACACTGATAACTAATCAAAGGGTAATTCAAACTCAATCAAGACACTTAGCTGAGAGGTTTGACCGTCTCTTAAGTTACTATTATGAAGCCATTTCTTCTGTTAGCATGAACTAAACCAGTAATTAGCCCACCCCTGACAACATAAATTTATTTACTGGCTTGTAATTTTAAGGTCTGTATTTAAGGCCCACAGATCAGGTTCATTGATGGGTTTTGGAGCTAAGAAAACAAGTGTTTATTATTACAGGAAAGGATCAGGTGTCGTTTTGTTAAGTGAGATGCCTCTCCTTGGTGATAACTGAACCCAGATCACCAGTAGCCATCTTAACTCCTTGAAATTGTCTCTGGAAGATAAAGAAATCGGCTCACTTTAAAGCCAGCAGTGTAAAGTGTTCATTTTGCCCATGTCTACTACTTTCTTGTTGTGGTGCCTCAACTTCTTCTTGGGCTAGTGCCTACTTTGGGGTCTGTGCTCATTTCTACAGCAAATAAATGGCCTTCCCTTCTTGTATTTGGAGGACCATCCGATCAGGATTTAGTTCATTTAAGCTCATAATGTTAATGTTCTAAATCCACCTTCATTCCCAAGTACTTCTTATACTTTTTCATAATAAATAAGTCTCATTAGAATTTCGTACCCCAGAGCTAGACATTTTGAAAACAAAACAAAACTCTGCTCTTATTTATTTAGCCTTATTATACAGCTTAATAAAAGTGGATGATCTCCATCCTAGTTGGTGAGCATTCCGCTGACTCACCCAGGGAAGAGAGTCAGGAAGAACCGAGGTGGGAATGCTCTGCTGGGAAGATGGTGGGTCCCACATTCAAAGTCCATTTGCTGAACTGCATGGTCCTCCCTGGAAAAGCGGTCACCAGCAGAGAAGGGCGGAGCTAAGAGGGATGGGAATCCATTTCTGCAGGAGATTCTTCTGATACCCTAGTTCTGTCTACAGATCAATGAAGATACTTCAGTCTTCAGGAGAAAGAATGGGAGAACCAATGAATTTGTCTCCTGATTACTACAGAGTGTACTGTGGGGTTTTATGGAGAGCTTAAAACAAATATGTCATTTCCTCTAATGGGACATTTCATGTGAGATTGATGGATACACTCTCCATATTTCCTACATCCCCTCACCTCAAAATTATCCTCTAAAGACACTTTAGTAACTTTTAAAAATCCACTTCGATTATTAATCTTGCCACTGTGCCAATACCTGACACAGTCACTAAGAAAGGGAATTTCTAAATGAATTAACTTTTCAAAACTAACATGGCTCAGAAAAGTCTTCTGAACTGCTCAGCAAAAATGTGGGCTCCAGGTCCGGGTTCAAAACCAAAAGTGGAGGGATGGAGAGATATGGCTTACACGGTAAGACAGCTTTTGAAAGCAAGGGGACCTGAATTCAGATCCCTTGCACCCACATATGAACAAGGCATGATCTGAATGCTTGTAACCTCAACACTGGGTTTCAGGGAAACAAATAGGAAGGTCCCAGGAACTTACTGCCAGTCAACCTGGTGGGGCTGACATCAGGGTTAGTGAGAGACCCTCTCTAAAAAGTTAAGGTGAAGACAGAAAATGTTCTTATGCACATGAGCACTTGTACACACACATGCACACACACATAATGCTCTTTACCAAGTACTCTCATTGAAATTATGCCCATGGTCCTGCATCTCAGAGGAAGCAAGTTTTAGAACTGTGAATGCACTCTCCTGATATAGCACTTAGAGTGCTGGCTTGCTTCTGGGTGATGAATTCATATTTATTTTACACCTCCAAGAACCGGAACTTATATGAAATGAGGACACATGTAGACTGTAATAAATACAAATATTTTTGTCAAGACAGATTTGGTTGATTACTGATCCCACCACTTAGTGACTTGTTCATCTGCCCAGCCTCCATTTCCTTCAGTTTGAAGATCCTGGGATAGCTTTAAGCAAGCACAGATAGAATACACTGTACAGAAGATATACTTTACCACCAGTTCATCATTTGCATAGGTATAACATCATTTGAGTAATTAATGTGTATTGAACAGTATCGTTCTTGCTCTTTACAAAGCCCCTGTTACTTTGTTACTGGCTCTGTATTTTAGTGTGAGATAGTGACTGCAAAGTGACTCATTGGATGCATGACTTAATTTATTAGCCATTCTTTATTTGTGAACTTTTATGTTCTTTCTACTGTTTGCCTATTTTTAACAGATGTATGTCTTTATTCTCTTATTTTTATGTATACCTTTTTCCTTTAGGTTTATTATATACACTACGTAATTCTCATCAAGATATGGGGTTCTTCTCCAAAAAATTATTGCTAAGATGGTAGGTGAACTTAATATTTTTCAAAATGTACACATTTTGCTAAGGAAGATTTAAATCACTCTGTGGCATGCTTGCAACCATCCTTTTCAACTGTGATTTATTTGTATCATTTACCCCGAGGTGTATGTAATACTATTCAAATGCATTTTGTACCTTGAGTGATAATATTGCTCTTTTTAAAAAAGAGAACCTAAAGAAGGAAAGGAAAAGCTGATTGGTAAAGAGTATGGGGTGGTAAAGATTAGAGATTCTCATGATTAAAGCCAAGGGAGCCTAGCCCGGTCAACTGGGGAGTCATGGAAGCTAGGCACTCAGAGCTCAAGTCCTGCTGTCTGGCTTTGCCTTCAGCCTGCACAGTTCCCTTTCGAAGCCCCAGTCACTAACTCATTTTCAAGCATACACTTCATTCTGAATGGTTCGGTAGAAAGGGTTCCCTGGCTTTTGTAGATTGTTCTACCAGTTGCTGAGGTCATAGAAAGAAGTTTCCAGTTTTAATGGAATTAAAAAGAAAAGAGGCACAATAGTGATCCTATGAAGGGATTAAGTCAAATTTTCATCAAAATAAAATCATCGAACAGTTATAAGACGAAGTCAGCTTAGTGCCATTTCCTATCCCTAAATTTCAGCTGCATATAAAATTTAAATATTTTAAGAGGCAAATGTCTGACCTATTTATTACTTTAGTGATTTTTTTTTATATCCAGCGAGTGTCTATTAGGTATGGTTTTTTTTTGTTAATGTAAGCTAACACCATGCCAAAGTAAGAGTGTCCATTTAGCTTGCAGTTCCAGCTCGGAAGATATGTAGAAAGTCAGGGAGGAGTATCTGCAGCCGCAAGTCACTGCAACATTGTCACAACTGCATAGCAGAATGAGGGAGCAGGCACCAGAAGTGGAGAGAGTTACAAAGTCTCAAGGCTTTCTCCAGTGAAGTACTTCCTCCAGCAAGGCTCCACCTCCTAGAGGTCTGACAAACTCCCAAGTAGCAGAGCAGCCTGCTAGAGTGTTCAAATACATGGGCCTGCAAGGAATAGGTCTCATTCAAACCACCATAGTGCCTCAGGAATGAGTGGGAGGTTTGTTTTTATTTTTTTCATTAATTTTATGAATGCCTGTATTAATATGTGTATGAGACAGGGAGATATTTAGAGAACATGCCACAACATGTGTATAGAGGTCAAAGGTTAACTTTGAAGTCAATTTTTGCTATCCACCTTTGCATGGTCTCCAAGCTTGAATAGCTGAGACATCTCACCTGAACAAAGCAATGGCCGTCTGAGTTTATAGTGTTGACTATTAAAGTTTTATGACTTTTGATCATTCTAGTTCTCAAAGTTTGATTGCAGACCTTGGACGGTCTATGGCATTCTCTAAAACCTAAACAAACCACTGAGCATAGAATTTTATAATCATAACGTATTTCTCTTTACCTGATGTAGTCAAACCGCAGCGATTCGGGAGTGAGCCTAAACTTTCTAATGATGGGTGGGAGGCCCTTCTGAACAAAATGGGATATAAAATCCTCTTTGCAATAGAGCTAGATTTGAGCTGTTACTTATACAGATATGCAAAGTTTTCATAAAAATCATACAAGTATCTTGAATTAGGAATTCGAACAAGAGGTATTGACATCCAAAATCTCCTTGACTTTCTTTAAACTTTGCATGTGATATTTTCTTTTAAATCCCTTTATCAACAAATATAACTTTATTATAGGCAATGAGTGTGGTTAACAAAACAAATATTTACTTCCTTATATTGGACCAAAGGCTTTTTTTATAATGCTTCTGATTGGCCCTTGAAATACACAGGTTGTAATTCAAGATCTGTGGCATCATAATAAAACAGGCACGGCCGAGGGGGACATTTTGGCATCAGTGACAGGGCAGAGCAAGGGTTTATTCTGTTTCTTCAGTTGGCTTTGGTTTTTTTACCCAGTGGAAACTTTACCAGGGCCACACTTTATCAGTTCATTCTCTCTTGGTGAAAGAATGGGCTAGTTTTTTGGTATATTATAAAAAGTCTTGCTAGGCATGATGGTGCATGCCTTTAATCCCAGCACTGAGAAAACAGAGAGAAAGGAATCTCTGTGAGTGTGAAGCCAGCCTGGTCTACATAGTGAGTACTAGGCCACCAGGGGTACATGATGAGACCCTGTCTATTAAATTATTAAGTCAATTTAATCCAAGAAATCCACTCCTTATCACTATTTACAACTCACTTTTTTCTTTTTTTAATTGAAAGTATTTTTTGTACAATATATCCTCATCTCTCTATCTCTTTAGAAAAGCAATATGCAAATAAAAAAAAGAATAAAAAGAAAGGGCATGAGAAATACACACACACACACACCATTAACACATGAAACCAGAAACTATAATATATATGAAAAAGAACAGATATATATATATTATATATATATATATATATATATATATATATATATATATGACAAAAAAAGAGTACAAAAATACCATTGAGCTCATTTTGTGTTGGCCATCCTCTACTTAAAAGTGTCTTTGGGATGACAGTCCCTGGGGTGATATCCTGAAGTGCTGGCATCCTCATATACTAGGAGCAGTGTCCCTTATGCAGTAGAATGTTCTACAGTCATCCCTTGATGCTCTTCTAGTTCCATTTTTGATAATAAACTGTCTTTGGAAAAAAAATGGAACTGAGGTCCCAAAAGCCAGGATTAATTAATCAGCTTTTTGTGTATGGCAGGGTCTCACTTAGCACAGGCTGGCCTTGAACTCACTAGGTAGCAGAGGATAACTTACCAAGTGATGCTTCTGCTCCCAGCATCTGCAGGCTAGACTTACAGGTATTTGCTATGCTGTTCAACCAGAATACTCCTTTGAGAAAGAAATTTTTGATTTGGGAGATATAAAAAAAAACTTTTAAAATTGATTTGTTGTAATCACTAGAGTGATTTGTAAACCTACTACCCAGATTTATTCTGATCTACAAAGATTTTATGTTACTTGTAGAGCGGTAAAGATGGAATCCTCTTTGGCAGTGTTATACACACACCATCGGTTTGCTTACTTATGGTAATAAAGGATGGCCAAAGTAGGAATGAATGAACTTGGAGATGAGTGGAACCTGTCAACCACCAGACTTAATGTGCTTGTCGTTAAACCTTCTCCTGGAGCCGGGCGGTGGTAGCACACGCCTTTAATCCCAGCACTTGGGAGGCAGAGGCAGGCAGATCTGAGTTTGAAGCCACCCTGGTTTACAAAGTGAGTTCCAGGACAGCCAGGGCTACATAGAGAAACCCTGTCTCGAAAAACCAAAACAAACAAACAAACAAACAAAAACCTTCTCCTGGGCTCTCAGCAAATAACAGTGTCTACGAATTTGAAGTTTGAACCTACTTCTTTCTGAAATCGCTGCTCAGCATGACTATACCACACATTTTACCTGTAACATCTGAGTTTTATATGGCCAAGATTGGTAAGGTAAATGCAAAGGAAAACCTAGTAGTTCTCATAAAGACCCTAAGGCATGAATCAGTACAAAGTAACTTGTGTCATTTATCAACTGGCACAATTTATTGCCGGGATGCTCTGTGAATCGGTGCTCAAGACCATAAGCTACAGTATTGAAGACTGTATCAAGAGATAGAACATTCACACATTCCTACCCACTATTTAATGAAGTTTGACATCTGACTCCCTCACCCCTTGTCAGTATTGCTGGTCATAGAACCAAAGTATATCTGTGTGCATGTGTTGTATGGTTTGAGTGTATGTGAGTTGTGTGTGCACGTGATGTATGAGTTCAGTATGTGCAAGTTGTGTGTGTGTTCTATGAGTTGAGTAAGTGTGACTTGATTGTGTATAGACAGTATGCTCACATTGGCATGTGCAGGTCAAGTGGATTTCTTCCTCAATCAATGTCCTTGCCAGATTCTGCAGGATACCTTTCCCGCAGGCTGGACCTCATAGCTTTGAAGAGACTGGGTGGCCAGAGAGCCCCTAGGACCTGTTGGTGTCTGCTTTCCCAGCACTAGGGTTACAGACATGCATGGCTGCGCCAAGATTTGTACCTTTTATATGTTACTGGGGATTAGAACTCAGATCCTCAAATATGTATAGAAAGCACAGCACCTAATGAGCCATCTCCCCAGCGTCTTATGTAGATTATTTCTAAATATATAAATTACAGAAGAAGGAATATAAATTCTTTTTAATTTTTTTAGCCTATCATAAAAACATTGACATTTACTGTTATTTATATATATATGTGTGCGTGTGTGTCTGTGTGTGTGTGTGTGTATTATTTATTATTGATATTGTATGTGTAGAAGTGGGAGGACAACTTTCTCAAGTGGATTCTCTCCTTTGTCATGCATATTAGAGCTTGAACCCAGGTTATCAGGTTTATGAGGTAAGTCCTTATGTGGTAACCTGCTCTGCCATCTTATAGACCCTGTTTCATGTTATTTAGGGGATGGTAAGATAAGTTTTTAATCAGAAAATTTAAACGTATCAATGCTTCAGCCTAACTAAACACAAATGTTTCAGTCTATGAGGATAAATTAAAACAACAGCAAAAATTAAAATCAAACATAAAACACCATTTTTTTTATCTATTCGGGGTCTGACTATAAACTGCCCATTTGTCCCATCTCTGTGAAGTTATAAGTAACTAATATTGGCTATTTTATTCAAGCTATAGAAATCAAGTGGCCCCAATTTTTACTGATGAAGAAATTGTTTAGATGAAATTATCCTCAATAAAGCCAATGCCCTATCGTTTAACAATATTCATAAAAAATTGAATGACCTCATTGAAAATATGTAATATTGTAACTTATGTAACTATGTAATACTGAAAGCCAAGAGATGGGAAGTCCTTTATAGATTGGAATTATGTCCAAAGTATAATATCTGGAGTAGATAATTCATGTGTCAGTACATGGATGCATGTGTGTCTTTATTCATGAATGGAAAGACAAACAACCAATATGACACTTGTATGATCATAGCTTAGCATTTGGGGAGCAAAAAGGTGTGTCCCTGGGAAATATAAAGATGGTGCGGAGGAGATAACAGAGACTCAGGTAGAAAGAAGCAAGGCTACACCCAGCACACAGGACTCCCAGCTAAAATTCACTGTATTTTAAAATGCTGTTCACTACGCTATTATATAACTGGTATGTTATGTAACCACTGCCAGTTTTGAGAATTCATGCAACCCAGTCTTCAGAAGGTAATTTTCCTCCATTAATTCAGTAATTTTCGTTGACTAAACATCTGAGTGAAGCAAAGAGGTTGTCATGAGGTAGAATCCCATTAAATAAATGTCAGTTCCAGGAAGGGGGAAAAAAATCATGAGATATTTCTTGCCCTGATGTACACATCAGGTTACTGGAAATAGTTGATGAACTTTTATAACTGATGCTAAAGTTAAGTCACAATTATTAAAATAGCTATGCCAAGTGTTTCTTTTTCCATGAAACTGTTTGTGTGTCTGACATGGGTAAGATCAGTTCTGGTTTTATGATGTAAACACGCCCATCTGTATATTTAAATAGTAGTGATAAATTAATGTGTAAGCTAAGCTTTTTCTTTATTGAATAACAGGACCATTCAGTGACTGAATGTCTGAAGTACTCATTAAGATTCTGAGGCAGTGACAGATGTGCATGGGAGAAGCTCTTGCACTTATTGCCCCTAAGATTATTTTGCAAAGAATGAGTCCTTACAGCTTAGTAGGACTGCCGAAAGTGGACATTCAGTGAAGCTGCTGCTTATAACTGAAATCAACTTTGTGACTTGGCGTGCTAGCCTCTGACCACTTAGCCCCAAAAGAATTCTAGTCTGGTTAGACTTCAGGAGAAAAAAGAGAGACCATCTGCCTGCGAGTTGAACTCATGGAATACAATCTTAAAAGCAGACACGGTGATGGAAAGAGAGAGGAGTCTGGTCTGAGTTTCCCGTGTTTTCATCCCACTCCATGGCTCCTTCAGGCTCATCTGCCTACCAGTCTCACCTCTGCTGTGTCCTTCCTCCTTATCCTTAATTAATGTGCTGTGTAATAGGAGCCCTGATCTACATCTGGGAATATGAAAATTAAATAAGACATGGCTGAGTCTCAAGGAGTCTGAGGATGAGTTGAAGAGAGAAGATGCTTTTCTTGTTTTAAAATAGTCTAGGAGAGAAATGAGATTCCATGTAAATTCAAGAACTGAGATCATTTGAGAGAATTAAACCAGAAGAGCGGGGGAGGGTATTGGGGACCTTCGGGATAGCATTTGAAATGGAAACTCTTCCACGGAGAGTGCAGCTAGCTATAAAGGCTTATCTAACTCAAGAGTAATTCAATCAGATGCTGGAGAGATGGCTCAGTGGTTAAGAGCACTGACTGCTCTTCCAGAGGTCCTGAGTTCAATTCCCAGCAACCACATGGTGGCTTACAACCATCTGTAAGGAGATCTGATGCCCTCTCCTGGTATGTCTGAAGACTTGTGTACTCACATACATAAACTAAATAAATCTTCAAAAAAAATTTTTTTAAGAAAAAATAGTAATACAAAGATTCTGAGTACTTATGTCCTAGAGACCGTATTGTCCCATGGGCACTGGACTGGGGCCACAACACAGTGTCCACCACTTCTAAAGCAGAGAAGTCTGGGGAAGATGTGGGGGATGGAGGATGGACAAATTCCTATCTTGGATATAACTGTTGAGATAGTAAGATACTTGGCAAAGTCAGGAGTATTGTAACTGGCTGAAAGTCCATGTTGCAGACAGAATGTTGCTTATCAACTGCCAACAAAAAAGGTCCCAACACATATTTTGACACCAGAAAGGAAGATGGCTACAGAACCATAGATAGCACTTATTTTTTAATCCCAAAGACCTCATAATAATACCATTCTATATAACACTACATATTGGGCCTGCGATGAGATCTTAATTGGTTTTGGTCCTGTAACTCAGGAAGACATTGCTGAACAATATTTTAATATTGGTGGTCTAAATAGAAGAAATATAGAATACCTTTTGGAACTTCGAAACTGTTAGGAACCCTTGTGCCTGGAGATGTAGATAAGTGAAAAATTTTAGTAAAAGAAGTTTAGAAAAGAAATAGAACTCAGTTGCATATAATGATTGACCCATTACCCTTTCCAGGCAAATAGAATGCTTACCCTTCAATGCACAGTGCTAACATGTTTATTTGAAGGTATTATTTTAATGGTATAGTCTATCTTCTAAGATATAACATCAATTATAAGTGTACTAAGGCATATATATATTCAGATGATTGACATATTAAAAAATTTGCTTCAATAATAATTTTCCAACTCTATGACGTTGAACTCTTCAGAAATAGCTAAAAATTAAATTCAGTTCTTGTTTTTAATCAGTGAAAATAATCCTATGATTTCATGTCACAATATTGTTTTCAATTTTCAGAGAATAAAATCAAAATTACATCAAAAGTGACACTGTCACGCTCTCATAGAGTCCTATGCAGTAATTCTGAAACTGAGACTTAAAACATACAAGCTTAAAATACTGGTTGCTTAGAAACATGTTCAAGGCAGGTGAGAGTTCAGCCCTGAGTGAAAGTTTTTCTTTGTTATTCAGCTTTCAGATGAGACTTTTAAATTTAGGTCAAATGATATTGTAAACTTTTTAATATGATTTTCCCCCTTAGGGTTATAGGGAGAATAAAGAAAGGAGAGAGAGAGAGACAGAGACAGAGACAGAGACAGAGACAGAGAGATAGAGAGAGACCTAAGACACATAGGAAATTGTAAGATGAGGAGGAAATGGATCTATATTGCCTATGGCCCTTCCATGGTGGAAAGTTTTGTTTACTGGGTAAACAAGTACTGTTTGTTGAAGGAGGATCTTGGGTTTCAGGGAGGATTTGGGAAGGGCATGCCAGCAGGGAGGTCTGTGTACTGGGCAAAAGAGACATAACTTCCTCCAGGTGAGCATCAGCAAAGCCTGACCTCTGAAAAGTGGGCATGGTGAAAAGACATTTGGAGCTTAGAGTTCTCATCAACAGAGGTCTAGAAGATTTAATCAGAGCCTTAAAGCTAACAGGTAGGATCCAAGCGTGAGTATCTGGGAAATAAGATACCATCCCTTCAGGCAAAGGACAGAGGGAAGAAGCATTAAGAATGATGCAAAATTTGGGAAATGGTTTGACATGTCTATCAGAATTCTCCCAGGTGATTAACATACTATAACCAAAAAGCCACAAGAATAGCAAGCATGATTTGGGGCTGTATCAGGAGTGATGCACAAAATCAGAATGAAGTCGTTCGTATGAGACGGGATTGGAGGAACTTGTGCTTTTTGAGACTGGAGTAGAATGGTTCCCCTGGCAGATGGGTGTGTTTCACTCCCTGGAGAAAAGCAAGGGGAAATCATTAGACTATCAAAAATAACCATAGTGCATAATGGAAGCAATAAAACCTTATGATGGACTGAATCAGAGATAATATATATGCAATGGCCTGGCATACAGTTGCTACTGATCCATCTTTGTATTGTGACTCTTGAGAGTAACTGTGGAACCAGAGGACACACAGCATGGTGAGAGATTTAGCTGTTCTATTGGAAGTACCTTTGTAAGGATCCCAGTCTGCTAGTGAGGTGAGCTGCCTGCCTGGAAAGGTAATGTGCTGAGCACTGAGTTGGCTGTGCCTGAGAGCTAGAGACAGACAATGGCAGAGATTGATGAAGGAGATTTATGGAGTGGGAACAGAATGAAAAAAAAAAAAAAGAAATAAAAAGGAAAGTCAACAGGACTGTCACTAGATGTGGTGGAGGAGATTTATTGTAGATACATAGGAAAGCAGAGCTAGAGGCAAAGATGGACCTCTGGGACAGCCCAGAGTGGGCATAGCCAGACTGAACCGGTCCAAGTGGAGAAGGAGGGGAAGGGAGAGGGGAAGCATGTGCAATAGCCAGGAGGTCCAAAGGTACAAAAGAGAGTGTGTTACCAAAATGGTGGGTTTGTGTATGGAAGAGCAGCACAGCCTCATGAGGCTAGAGGGTTCATGGTAGGGTTCATGCCAGCCAGGAGGGCCCTATAACAGATAGGCACTGAGGGATGCAAAAAGGACCTGGCAACCAGGTCCACTATGATAGTTAAATAGGCACCTAGGACATTTGTCCTGGACCCTGATATAGGTGTCACTTGTGAGGTTATGCCAGTGCCTGGCAAATACAGAAGTAGAGGCCCACAGTCATCTATCGCATGGAACACAGGGCCCCCAGTGGAGGAGCTAGAGAAAGTGCCCAAGGAGCTGAAGGTGTCTGCAACCCTATAGGTGGAACAACAATATGAACTAATCAGTACCCCCAGAGCTCATCTCTCTAGCTGCATATGTAGCAGAAGATGGCCTAGTCGGCCATCATTGGGAAGAGAGGCCCCTTGGTCTTGCAAACTTTATATGCTCCCAGTACAGGGGAACGCCAGGACCAAAAAGTGGGAGTGGGTGGGGAGGAGAACAGGACAGGGGGAGGGTATAGGGGACCTTCGGGATAGCATTTGAAATGTAAATGAAGAGAATATCTAATAAAAAAGAAAAAAATTTAAATCATCTTACATAATATATTTATACTTTACTGAATATGGAGTCATTGCTCTTTAAAAACAGCTTTTCTCCATAAAAAGAAAGAAAAGAAAGAAAGAAAGAAAGAAAGAAAGAAAGAAAGAAAGAGAGAGAGAGAGAGAGAGAGAGAGAGAAAGAAAGAAAGAAAGAAAGAAAGAAAGAAAGAAAGAAAGAAAGAAAGAAAGAAAGAAAGAAAGAAAGAGAGAAAGAGAGAGAAAGAAAGAAAGAAAGAAAGAAAGAAAGAAAGAAAGAAAGAAAGCAAGCAAGCAAACAGGAACCACAAGCGACTTCTAATTCAGAGTTTCAAAGGATTCCCAGCAATTAAGAATTGGCTCTTTCCAACAGAAAGACTGGGGCTAGAGATAAAAAAATTTTAAATCTCTTACATATGCAGAGAGGGAGAGGGAGAGGGAGACTTACAATGGAACCTGAGCCTTATTTGAATTGAACGGAGGTGTAGAAAAAAAGGGAGGCCATGAGTGTATGCACACATAAACACCTATATTCTACATATGTACACTTATGCATGAGATCATCAGAAAGAAGGAACAAGAAATGTTAAAGAGGGGACAATGATGCTGCATTGTGCTCAAGCCAAGTAAGAAGAGAGGATTTTTAATCAAATATATATACATGTATCTACATAGAGACATACAAATAAATAATATATATGTATAAATCTTGTGAAAAGAGTTTAAAACTGAGACAGTTTTGCCAGGAAGAGCTGGTAACTAATATCATGCAGCAAAAGTTTGAATAACATCAAAAACAAGGTAAGTTATCAGATTTTGCTATGAGGGTACTAATTGCTAGGGTCTCAAAATCCAGTGTATTGAAGGATTTATTTGTACAGTATCTTTTTTGAAAGGAGCTCAGGTTGAAGCTCTTTCATTCAGGGTAATGAAAATGAAGCAGAGCCAAGATGAGGAAGGGGAATTATGCAGGCAGGTGGGGAAGGGATCACAAAACTTACCTAAGACTGATTGTAATAGGAGCTGGGCATATTAATTAAGGCTTCTGGGTAACTAGTCAAATTGTCTTTAACTGACTAGTTAAGGGAAGAAGTTAGTTTTCAAATGAAAGCTTTCTTTCCTGGCATTCAGTTCTGTAAGAGTGTATGGCATGGATTCTTAGATACAGACAGTGACCTGGGAGATAAAGCCCGTGCAGCTTCTCCTTGAAGCCTTTAAGGTCAGTGTGTGGAGGAGGATGAAGCCCTTCTTAGATTCCAGTATTGCAATGGTGATTCCCTCAGGCAAGGACTAGTTAGGCTTCCAGACACTCCTTGATGATAAAGAGAGATAAATGAGCATTGGGGTAATTCCAGGGCTTCCTCTGGGGAAAGGAAGGGAAATCAGAACCCTGCCACCTCTCTATCTGAACTGTCCTTCAGTTCAGCTCCAAGGAGACTTTTGTCAGACTCTGCCTAAGGCGATTTTTCACCTTCCTCTTTGCTCTCCTCCCCTAACATCAGGGTTTCTATATTTCAGGTATTTGCTCTTCTGTTGATTGCTTTGTGTTCTTCATCTCTCTCCTCCTACACGGTAGAATGTAAGCTAGTACTAGACGCATAGTAGGTAGGTATTTAGTGTGCTGGGGTGATGGGGGCTTGCCCCGTAGGAGAGAACTCGGCTCTGTGTTTATGTGAGGAGGTAGAGGTGGACTGGAACAGAGTGTCCCTGATGTGTCATTGAGAGGAAGATAATGACTGTAGTGGTACTGCAGTTCTTTCGTAAGAACACTGGGGAAAGACACACTTTGCGGTGTCCACACTTTGTTATACACTCAGAGGGCTGTTTTTTAATAGCAATGGGAAAATCATGAATATTAACTGACAGTGGTAATATGGGATAGGACCTAAGTGGGAAGAAGGGAGGAGCCCTCGTTTGTATCAATGCCATTTTCTTTATTACATAAAAGTGTATCATTTTACCCATTTATGCATGTGCATGGATTTGTGTGGAGGCCAGAGAGCAACTTCTAGCGTTATCTCTGGCACCTTACTTTCTTGAGATAACAACTCTCACTTGACTTTGGTATTCACTAAGTAGTCTAGGCTGGCTGACCAGCAGGCACCTGTAATCCACCTTTACAACACTGGGATTACAAGAGGCACTACCATGCCTGTCTGTATCTAATCTATATCTATATCCATGTCTATGGACCATACTTAGATCCCCATGGTTACCAAGCAAGCATTTTACTGACTAAGCTGTCACCCCCCAGATCCCCTTCAAAATTGTGAAAATTGTCTTTCAAATCTTGCCTAAAAGGTAAGTTAAGTTGCATGCAAACAGAAGCAGAAATTGAGTGGGGGAAGAAATGCCTTAGAATTAAAGATGAAGAAGAATCGGGAGCTGACAATACAGAGAGAGGCCTGGAGGTGAGGCAGAGAACACTGTGCTTGCAAGAACTAGAAGAGAAGGACCAACTAGTGGAGAGGCAGCAAATGGAGGTGTAACGCAGAGCACAGAAAACTTTTAATATTTACCAGAGAGGAGCCCCAAGCTTGTTGGCTGTGAGAAGCAAAATTTTCAATGGTGAAACATCAGGAAAAAATATCAAGGGATACCCTGGAGCTTGAGTTTCAGCCATTCTTGAGAAACTTACAATATTTTATACCAAGATAAAAACATATGCTAGGGAATAGTACAGAGTACTTATGGGGATCGTTGGAGTTGTTGGCTTAGACCTAGTACTAAGAAGCGGTTCTGATGATCTTGGCATCCTAAGGGACTTTGGCTCTAGGCTCCGTGGTGCAAGTTTGCAAAGGGGAAAGAATGGAATTTCCCCAAAGCTGAGGACAGGCAATGGAGTTTAGAATCACAGAGCATAATAAGTTCGAAAGCCACCTTGACATCTAAGTCAGCAGAAATGATGGAGTTTTTCATTCACCTTCTCCTCTCTAATAATTCAACTGATAGCCCGAAGAAAGACGTGGTGGGACAGATACTGTGAACTGATGTGTGTCCAGTAGCTTTATTTGAGGTATTTGAGTCACTCCTTGAAGTTTTCAGCTTAGAAAAAGACAGAACCTTATGAATATACTATTGCTTATGTGCAGATCAAGGCTTGATCCTAATGTTAACTGCATTAGTAAGTCACTAAAACCAAGTTTGCTTCTTTTTATAAAAAGCCAAGACTTTCCTCATTAGAATCTGTTAAATTGTTCCTCAAGATCATCTTCATGCACCAGGCAAAAGTAAGCTCCTATTTCCTCAGGGAAATAATGTACTCTTCAAAATGGAAATGAATGTCAGCAGGAAAAAAAAAAAGACCTCAAAAGCTCACTGGGGAAATACTCTTATTTTGAAATAAGGTAACGTTCCCTACATACTCATTCTGCACAAGGAGAAGCTGTTATCCAGAAGAAGGTGGAAAGAGGACATCAAAGAAGAAGCTCAGATAAGGAAGGAAGAGAGAGAGAGAGAGAGAGAGAGAGAGAGAGAGAGAGAGAGAGAGAGAAAGATTAATTCAAATTAAAAGACAAAACCTGCCACAATGGAACACAGTGACATACCTTTCCAGCAGGAAGCAGAAGCTAAGTCCCACTTCGCCATGTCACTTGTTAGTTGCTGGTGCTCTGTGGCTTTTCCCTTTCATACAGTAGCCTTGACAGAGAGGTCGGCACTTAGGGAAGAGGACATCTTAAGGACGAACGGTTCATGCTCGAATTCCGTGTAAGGACGAACGGTTCAGGCTGGAATTCTGTGTAAGGACAAACGGTTCATGCTGGAATTCCGTGTAAGGACTAACGAACATGCTGGAATTCCGTGTCCCTTCCATCCTCTTGACTCCCTCTTGTAACATACTCCCACTGAACACTTACTACATTCCATCCTCTTGACTCCCTCTTGTAACACACTCTCACTGAACACTTACTACATGCCATCCTCTTGACTCCACTTGTAACACACTCCCACTGAACACTTACTACGTTCCATCCTCTTGACTCCCTCTTGTAACACACTCCCACTGAACACTTACTACGTTCCATCCTCTTGACTCCCTCTTGTAACACACTCCCACTGAACACTTACTACGTTCCATCCTCTTGACTCCCTCTTGTAACACACTCCCACTGAACACTTACTACGTTCCATCCTCTTGACTCCTTCTTGTAACACACTCCCACTGAACACTTACTACGTTCCATCCTCTTGACTCCCTCTTGTAACACACTCTCACTGAACACTTACTACATGCCATCCTCTTGACTCCCTCTTGTAACACACTCCCACTGAATACTTACTACGTGCCAGAGCTTCTTCTGGAGGATTCCAGTCTGTTAAGGAACAAACCAGAAACACTTGGCTCTAATCAGGCTTCCATATTCCCGTGTTGAGTCTGATTTGAGATGAGAATCTCCAGTCCTTTGTAAAATAGGGATTCTGAACTGACATTGTGTGCACTGAAGAGGAAGGAAAAGGACACTGGCTGGATGGGACTGGGATTTGATGACAGGGACCTAAAGATTGACATAACTGCAGATCAGTCCATTTCAACTCAATAGAAGAAGATGATCTCTCTCTCTCTCTCTCTCTCTCTCTCTCTCTCTCTCTCTCTCTCTCTCTCTCTCTCTCTTTCCCTCCCTCTCTCCCTCCCACCCTCCCTACCCTTCTCCATTCCCCCCATGCTTCCATTCAGGAAAATGCATGGCTGGTAGCATCCCACCTTCTGGGCACAAGGGGGAGAAGTGAGCTTATTTATTCTCAGACTAGAAATCTGATTTCCCTCCAGGAATTTCCCAGGAACAAGCTTCATGTTTTATCTCCATCGCCTAACTGTTCTTGCATTTGCCTGCCAAACCTGGCTCCAAGTGCTCTAGGCTTGGAGGAGCTTTCCAGAAAATTCACACCATAATTAACTAAAGCAGAAAGTCCGTAAGTAAGGCATCAGAAAATGAAAATCATATTCAACAAAAGAAAGGGTGAAAAACACAGCAGGAATATATTCTTGTAATGCATATTGAGGAGAGAGGAGAGAGGAGAGGGATTCGATTTTGTACTGTCAAAAGCTCACAGGCTGTGTAGTGCACAGAGGCATGGTGGGACGAATTGAGAGAAGAGGCAGTTTAAAGCATCAGGAATATGGTGTTTTCTCCTTTGGAGAATGTCTGCCTGTAGTTTTCAGAATCCTTTTTAAGTGACATGCACTCAAATTTTCAGCCACTAGGAAAGCAATTTTTACCAAAATATAATAATGATACTGATAGTAATTAATAATAATAATAATAATAATAATAATAATAATAATAATAATAAATTCAGAGCAATCTGAATTTACTTTTACTTGATTTTTTTCCCCTTCTGGTTCATAAGGGTATATACAGAAAAAAAACAGAATTGGTTTATCTTCAAAAGTAACACTGAAGCAAGACGAGATAGGTTATTTAGAGCCAGCTAGGGGTTTGATTGTTGCCAAGGGAAATAGAGGGAATGAATCTGAACACAATCCAGGAAAATGTGTAGCGATAGCTAATGCCCTAGTTGGTCTTCTGTTTGTTTGGAAATGATTGGTGTGGAGAAGATACCACAAGCACTCTACCACTGCCTGGCAATTGTTTAAGGCTAAGCATAGTACGTGACTCTTTAAAGGTGGATATTTTCCAAAATGTCACATGTAATTTGGATAGAATTTACACTTGATGATCACCAAAAAATAATAATAATATAGACTTTTAAAATGCTTTCATATACTGTATTTTGTTCAGATTTATCCCCATCCCATCTCCCCCTAAATTTACCCCATTCTATACCCTCCTAATACCTACATCCCTCTTTTAAACCCATTGAGTCCCATTAGTTCTGCAAACATGTAGACTTATTATGCTGCACACAAAATTATTTTTTAAAGTATAAAACACTCTTTATAGATCTTATTGAGCTTAGCCTATACTGAAAAAAATTAAAGATAGATGAAATGTGAAAATCAGACAAAAGCTGTTAAACTTGCCTTCAGGTATTTATGTACCACACCAGCAGTCAGCTGGGGCGGGCATCAGTGGACGAGGGTAACCTCCTACCACATTTTATCCTGAGATCTAGAGAGCAGAATTCTAACAGTAGCTACAGCGCCAGGTGGGAAACTTAGCAAGCCATGCAGTAATACGTCCATTTGCAGTGTGAGTGGGGAGATCTGACAGCTTTCACTCAGCATACAGGGAGGGATGTGTGTGTGTGTACATGCCTACAGCACTCAGAGGTCAGAAAAGCATGTCACATATCTGGAACTGGAATTCTGGATGCATGTGGTCCACCATGTGCTGAGAACCAAACTTAGGTCCTCTCTAAGAGGTCTAATAAGAGTGAGGTTTTTAATTGTTGAGTCATCTCTCCAGCCCCATGTACAGAATATTTTGCCTATATTTACCTACTTGGACAACCTCACAATACATATTATCATTAAAGTTCCCCTCAAATACCATGCTCAATAACATGGTCTCTGGATGCAACTTGGTATAACCATAACCCTGTGTATACTCCTCCACAAATGGACACTTAGAACTTTATGATTTCATAGCTCAGTTATAAGTTCACTGATAAATGGGAGTCAATCTTTTTGTTGTGGTGAGGATACCATGTTTAACATTTTTAGTAGCGAGCCATCTTGCTGAGAAAATTCCAGTCACTCACCAAATCAGATCTTATTTCATAACACAATAACAAAACAGAAGAAATGATATCTTTTTGGTATCTTCCGGGTACCAAAGGTCAAATTGGACTGGTGACATAGACGTAGGTAGGATCCTAGGACAGATTCATTGATACTATGGTGGCTAAATTTTATAAGGATGCTTGGTTTAGAATTACAAGTCAGCCCTAAGTAAATTCTAATCCTGACCTTGGTCAATCTTCAGTCCCCTCATTCTTGACTGTAAATGATCACATCTCCAATGGTCCTCTAATCTATCCTCTACACCATCTCTTCTCTTTTCTCCAATAGAGCCAGGACATCCACAGCTCATCCTCTTCCATAGATATCCATGTGGCTCACTATCTCCCTTTGTCTTGCTTAAACAGCACATTTTGAGGCTGTGTTCCATTACTTAAAATCTCTACTCCGCACTCCCCACCCCTGCACACACACACACACACATGTGTTTTGTGTGCACACAGCTTAGAAATTCTATGCGATTTTTTCTCTTGCTCACTACTGTATCCCAGGTACCAAAACAGTCACTCAATAAATATTTATTGAAGGAATCAATGAATCCCTTAGACTTGTGTACTGGTTCTTCTTACATATCCAAGGAAGATCATGCTCTTTGAGTTATCTTTATTCCATGATCCAATATCAGATCTAATGGTTAATGTCTGACCTTAGGCAAACATGTTCTGCATTAAGTGTCATTTGTCTTGGGCTTCATTCCTAGCTCTGCAGCTTTCTAGTTACATGACCTTGGTGAGTCATATAGTCATTCTGGTAGCAATATTCTCCATTTGTAAAGCAGGACAAAGACACCTACTGTATGGCTCAGAGCTGGGCACACACATCAACAGCTCGGAGACTCTGTAAGCATGTCAGTTGGCTGGGGTTTTTTTTTTTTTCAATTTTTTTATTAGATATTTTCTTAATTTACATTTCAAATGCTATCCTGAAAGTTTCCTCTCCCCCCCACCCCCCGCCACCGCCCTGCTCCCCTGCCCACCCACTGCACACAGTCATCTATATGATGGAACACAGGGCCCACAATGGAGAAGCTAGAGATAGAACCCAAGGAGCTGAAGGGGTCTGCAACCCTATAAGAGGAACAACAATATGAACTAACCAGTTGGCTGTTTTTATCTATCAGCTATGTACGGAACTAGGCAGCATGACATAATGGAGTTGGATGTCAGTGTAAAACAGATAAAGGATCTGAGCTCTGTCTGAACTTCTTTTTGGCTGTAAAAGTCTAAGAAGCTTAGTAGGGTTCATTTTCTATAAACCAGGGAGACGTTTAAACACAGAATCCATATGGTATCAAACGAGGTAAGAAACCATGATTCAATTTTTTGTTTTGTTTTGTTTTGTTTGTTTTGTTATGAGACAGGATTTTTTTCTCTGTCAGCCCTGGCTGTCTTAAAACTCCCTCTGCAGACCTGGCTGGCCTCAACTCACAGACATCTACCTGCCTCTTCCTCCTGAGTGCTGGCTTTTTAAGTCTACAGATTTTTGCCATTTGATCATCAGTGCTCTCTTTGGCTCTATAGTATGTGGTATCTACTTTAGAGATTCAGTTGTGGAGCAGGGCAGTAATTACAATTCGGAATCTTTTGTCAGACTGACAATGGCAAGACATTTGTCTACATTTCTCTATTGGGAAAAAGTGGCTTCTAATAGATAAAGTGGTGAATTTTGTCTTACAGCATTTAATAGCTGTGATCTTTGTAGCTCTCCGAACACACACACACACACACACACACACACACACACACTCTCTAATCTGGTCTATCTGGTTTTAAAGAAAGGGTAAAGTTTAAAAGCATCAGCAACAAAATGATTTGATGAATTCATTTCCTCTTAATTAAAAAGCACTTTGCCATGCTGACCCCACTACCTCTGTTTTCCCCTCTCATCTGCTTTGAACTCTCTGGTTTGGCTGTGGAGGACAAGAATAGAAGAATATCCTGGCAACCCCAACAGTTGCACTTCAGCATAATATGGTTGCCAGGGGGAAAGGACAGCATAGCACATGGGCGGATGTGTGGTTCTGCTGTCCTGGCGGAGGGCAGCGGGTTGTGGCAGAAGGCATGAGCTCAGAGAAGCCGTCTCCACCTGCCCTGCCTTCCGCCAAAGCTCCCGGAAATCCAGCTATCTTATCATGCCCTCCGTCAATCGGTGTCAACATTGTGTAGCCTCTTTTAAACAAACTGCCGAGACAGAGGAACCAAAATGACCAGTTACTAGAGATCATAATGATAATGTGATATTTCAGATTCATAATTCCTTAAACAATCATCTATTAAACAGAAGCGACTGGCCCTCTAACAAGAGGTCCTTACTCAGAATTTGTCTTTCTGTGTCTTGGGGCTGGCTTGCACTTAATAAAGCTGGCAAAGAATAACCAGAGTGCCAGATGGGTTTTTGGTTTTTGAAGGGAAGTCTAAACACATTCTCCATGAAAAATAGACATTCTGAGATGGTTGTATCACATTTCCATAATGATTTCTAATAATAAAATCTCATTGTTCATTGTGTTATTCATTCAGCAGTTGTGGCTGACAGGCTATGAAGTGTCAACCCCTGTGTATCAGGGAAGGGTCTGAAAATAAGGATTTTTAGGAAAACACCAAGCAAGACACAGTTACAATGAAAACAGACTGTTCTGTGTTTACATTGTGGTTTTAACCTATATCAAGAGGGCACACAACACTCTGGAGTTTGTAAATATTAGCATTTGAAAGAAAATGATATTCTGGAAAAATGTTTTATTGACTATTCACTTAGGCCAGCTGTCATGCACATGTGCAATACAAAGAGACTGACTCCATCAGTGACATCTGGGGTTTGATACGGGCTCCAGGAGCATCCATGAAATATGTTTGGAAGCTTCTAGTAAAGCAGGGGGGTTCTTTCTTAACTGTTTGTATTACATACTGGACATGTTCTGGTCATGTATGTGACCCAAGTGTGTGTCTCTTGCATCCCACAGGCTTGGGGGTCATGGAGTTACAAGTCAAAGAATCTCTAATATTTGGCTCCTGTAGGTTCTCTTTTCTCTGAAAAACTGATTAACCAGATTAGCATATGGGAGGCTCTTCTAACTCACGAAGGTAAACTGTCTATTTGCAGTGCCCTTTCCCTTTGATCTGAACATTCATAAGTGAGGATGTTAGCTTTCATATGACTGCACTTCCATACAAGCAAAAATGGAAGTAGGTTATAGAAAGATGTGGCTACAACCCAGTATAAGTCTTAACATGTAACTCCTAAGGCTTGAAGATGAGTCCAGTACAAAGTCCTGGAGAGTCTGGTTTTAGTCTGCTCCATTGCAGCCTGGTCTCACCTTGGAATGTGGTGACACTTTCATAGGCAGGTCTATGTGTGTCTTCTTGTTTGTGTGCATGTGCTGTTGTTTTGACATTCATGAAATGTTAATTTTGTCCACAGTGATGTAGAGGGGTTGGGGTTAACTAAACAGAACAAAGTGTGACTTATTTTGTGACCTTGGACTGTGTCTCATTAGCCCCTCTCCCAGTGTGGCCTGGGGCTGGGCTCTTAGACCTTATTAAGAAGCTAAGTGCTGGGGTGGGGTGGGGGGTGGGGCCAGTGGTGACACACGCCTTTAATCCCAGCACTTGGGAGGCAGAGGCAGGTGGATTTCTGAGTTTGAGGCAAGCCTGGTCTACAGAGTGAGTTCCAGGACTGCCAGGACTACACAGAGAAACCCTGTCTCAGAAAATAAACAAACAAACAAACAAACAAACAAACAAGAAGCTAAGTGATCAGGCTTATCACTTCCTATTACAGAAAAAAGAGCAAAATGCCTTCAGATCTAAAGAAAGTCACCCCGTTGTGTAGCATGAGTGCTGGATAATGAATTAATTTGCTATCTTATGACCAAGGCCCACTGCAAATTCACAGGAAGCTACCACTAGTAACAAATGCAAGAAGTGACTTAGGGTAAGCCTGTGTCCTGTTCCATTTTAGGAAGGAAGTATTCTTAACAATACAAGAGCATCTGCCATTACTTTTTGCCACACTCTGCATGGCCTCACCGATTGGCTTTACTGGGATCAGGAGGAACTGAATAAAGGACAGAAAGATATGAATAAAAGTTGGGGCCAGGTAAGCTATGCCCTCTCTGATGAGGAGTACCAGCTACACAAGAGTAACCCAGAAACTCAGCATATTTAGTTTATAGATCAGGATTGAGGATAAGGGCTTATGGTATACAGTTGAGCATGGAAGCAAGTTTAGCTGAGCTTGGTAGGAGGTCTCTTTAGGAGAGCACTCTCAGGGTGGAGTGACCATCCAGAGGAAGAGGAGGAAGCTGTGGTTGATAAGCTTCTCCATACATTGTCAACATTAACATTCTGACCAAAGGAAGATTTTCCTATCCTTCTGAGCCTCACCCACAGCAAACAAGCTTTGCCACTCCAGTGGATTTGAACTACTGGGGTCTGTGCCCTGCCTTCATATGCCCATATCTACAATACACATTCACCCAGGACTTTAGCCACTCCTTATACTTGAGGCTTCTTCTGCTTCCTGTAACTTTTAAATTAATAGCATATAATATGGTTACTAACAGAATGTGTAGTAGAATGGACTCATACTTTGAAATGCAATGCAGGAGGTTTAAAACAAGCTTCTGAGCTGGACATAGTGGCCTCTGGCTATAATCTTAGTACTTAGAAGGAGATCACTGGCTCAGAGCCAGTATTGGGTACATAGCAAATTCAAAGCCACCCTATGCTATCCAGGGAAACCTTCTATTAACGAAAAGCAAGGCAAATTTAACTGCATTGCTTAGAGCATAGGACATTGCTTAAAGTTTCTGAAACCTGGATTTCATTTCTAAAGTAGAAAGAATATTCACCTCATAGAGTCATAAGGAATTAGTTGAGTCAAGGTAGAACTTGCAAAAACATCCAGTGTCTGTTAGTATTCTTTTTTTTTTTTGTCTGTTAGTATTCTAATGTGACTCCTTCTCATCCAGTGTCTGTTAGTATCCTACTGTGACTTCTCATCCAGTGTCTGTTAGTATCCTACTGTGACTCCTTTTCCTTTGGCTGTGTGAATCTCAATTTCAGTTCTAACACTGAAGATTAGTCCAATTCTGAAATAATTATGTTAGAGTATTATTAATATATGTAATAAAAAGTTTCTAAAAGAAAGATACGCTGTAATATATTGTTATTGCCCCTTAGACACACACACACACACACACACACACACACACACACTGTTAGGAGTACTGAGCACTGTAATATAGGTAAGAAAAGCATGGCAGTATGTTCACATAAATCCAAGCATTTTGTTTTCAAATACGTAAATTATAGGCAGTGAGATGAGTCAGTTGGTAAAGGCTTTTGCTGCCAAGACTAGCAATCTAAGTTCAGTATCTGGGATCTGCATGAATCTGACTTCCACATATACCATAGCATGTGCACACACACACACACACACACACACACACACACACACACAAACATACACACGCACACGCATTCACACACACATATAACAAACATACACACAAAAGTACAAACACAAATGTGCATGTGCACATAGGCATGCATGCATGCACGCATGCATGTACACAATTCTTTTTTTAATTTTTTTATTAGATATTTTCTTTATTTACATTTCAAATGCTATCCCGAAAGTTCCCTATAGCCTCTCCCCGCCCTGCTCCCCTACCTACCCACTTCCACTTTTTGGCCCTGGCATTTCCCTGTACTGGGGCATATAAAGTTTGCAAGACCAAGGGGCCTCTCTTCCCAATGATGGCCTACTAGGCCATCTTCTGCTACATATGCAGCTAGAGACACGAGCTCTGGGGGTACTGATTAGTTCATATTGTTGTTCCACCTATAGGGTTGCAGACCCCTTCAGCTCCTTGGGTATTTTCTCTAGCTCCTCCATTGGGGGCCCTATGTTCCATCCTATAGATGACTGTGAGCATCCACTTCTGTATTTGCCAGTCACTGGCATAGCCTCGCATGTACACAATTCTTATTATATGCAAATCCACTCATCATATACAAAGCCATTTAGATGCCAGCAGGAGGGAAACTTGGTGTACAGGCAGAGTACTGGCTTTCTGTAAAATACATGCAACATTTTTCTCCCCATTTTCTCCCTGAATAAATGCTAGATAATAGCTTGTTTCTGTTATTCTTATTTAGATGTGATAAAGTAGAAAATAATTCAAATTAAACTAAAATTATACTTACTTGAACTTCATCTTGACTCAGGCGTAGGTAAAACTGAGTCTAAATCTCTCCTGTTAAACCTTCGAACAAGAATTAAAGATATCAAGGGGATAACATTTGAAATGTAAATAAAGAAAATATCTAATAAAAAAAGAATTAAAGATATCCAGTGTATGTGGTTGTAAATTAAAAGTAGATACTGAAATAAAGAAATATCACTGATGGTAGGGGTAATCTCCACTTGGGAGGTAGAGACAGGAGCATCTGGAATTCAAGATTTCCTTTGACTACATACAAAGAATAGGCCAGCCTGAGACACAACACTCTGCCTCAAAACAGAAAAAAAAAAAAAGCTCAATTAATTAATTAACTTAACAAAAATAAAAGAAAGGGTCACCTTTCCCTAAAACTCTATTTTTGCTAAAAGAAAAAGACAAGTGAGCAAAGCCCTGCTTCTGTTTAAAGTGTGTTCCTGGTACTGGGTGGACCAAACTGTACTTCTAACTGTCATGTGTATGTATGTGCAATCCTGTATCACTAGCATGGTCACAGCCCCAAGCTGTCAAGTCAGGTTCATTTTAGGAAGTAGAAAGCAATACCAGAAACCTTTCCATGAGGTCTTGAGCTATGTTGGTATGGTAATTCCAAGCAAGTTCCACTCCATGCAGGTTCCTAGGAACCCTGCTTACATCCTGTTGTGTTTGTTTCTAATTTTCTTTTGATTGCATCTCCTCAGACTTATTTTTCAAGTATGTGGTCCTAGATAAATATGCAGATTGATCACATTGATTCCAAGTTGAAGTTCCATCTTTGGAGGTCATAGAGTAGCATCTGTAGTGGGGTGGAGAGTTTGGCAGGCCATCTAACACTGGGGCTTGTCTTTATCTGCTCTCCCCTGAAGCTGAGTTGTCACCTGGGTATCAGTTTGACTAGACTTGTCTACTTTGAATACTTGGGGGTTTCTGCAACCTCTTAGGTTCATAACTCACTGGGGGCACCAAACGGGATCAGGACTTGACTAGGGTCATGGAAGCTGAGCATCATGTGGGGATGGAAGACCAAAGCATCAATGTATAGAAGATTCCCATCTTCTATAGAAGCAAAGTGCCTAGCATACTATAATGCCATAACATCCTGGAGCAATAAATGTATTTGATAGGTATTTGGTGTTAAGAATAAGGTATGCTAAAATAGGGAGATATAATGTTGAAAAGAATTTAGTGAAGTGAATAGATGTAACAGATCCATGGTAACCAATCATTATGAAATTAAACAAGTCAAAATATCTGAATGACTCCTATTGGGTTTATTTTCATAAATACTTGCTTTCTTATTTTCTTTTTCTTTTAATCTATGATACATATGTGTACTAAAGGCACAAATGGAGCGCTTGCTCTCTCTTGCTCTCGCTATCTATCTATCTATCTATCTATCTATCTATCTATCTATCTATCTATGCTCTTGCAGAGGACCCAGTTTAGATTCCTAGCAGCCACATAGAGGCCCACAACTGACTCTAACTCAGTTCCAGGGGTTTGGATGCCCTTATCAACTCTCAATGTGCACCGGGCACAAACATGGTCCACAGACATTCAAGCCAGCAAAAAACTCAAGCAAGTAAAATAAAACTTAAAAACAAAGCATGGGTGACTCTCCAAATAGTGAAGAAAAGTCACAAGTAGTAACTGGCAAGTTCCCTGCTTTTTACGGGCTTTTTAAAGAACAAATTAGCTGGGTGTGGTGGTGCGCCTTTAATCCCAGCACTCAGGAGGCAGAGGCAGGCGGATTTCTGAGTTCGAGGCCAGCCTGGTCTATAAAGTGAGTTCCAGGACAGCCAGGGCTACACAGAGAAACCCTGTCTCAAAACAAAACAAAACAAAACAAAACAAAACAAAACAAAACAAAACAGAACAAATCAATCCGGGTGCCTGTTACATTACATTTCACAATACCTTAAGATGCAACCAAGTACAACACTGAGTTAAAACTGACATAGCAGCCAGGCTGTAGATTGTCCTTTGTCACTCACTAGTGTGGTATTTAGAGGAGGTCATGGTATAAAGACAGAAGGGGTATACTCCATTTTAGCCAAGTTTTTCGGTTATGCTGTCTATGACATTTCTGAAATCAATTGAAAAAAAAAAAGTTCATTTATCTGAAATAAATACAAAAAAAGTTCAGTTCCACATGAATCATCCAATCTGAAGAAACGAAAGCAAGTTCCATGACCTTTTGTAAGTTATCAAACTTGACATAATAAAATTTTGTAATTAAGGCATTTCTTATAAAAAATGTTTCTAAACTTTAGAAATTGGTGCAGGCTTCTTTTGCTTTAGCAGTGGCATTCATGTATCTGTGACAAGGAAGAAACCAGAAACTTCTACTTGATACATCTCCTGCTTCTTTCTCTTTTTTTTTCAGCATTTTCTTCTTTTTTTATTAGATATTTATTTCATTTACATTTCAAATGCTATCTCCTGTTTCTTAAAAGGAGAAAGGGGAAATGAATGACTTGTGGAATGTGAGCGTGCCAGCTAGGGGCATCGAATGGACTCAGTAACCCAGTAACACCTTGTCCATTTCTTCACACAAGGCTGTTGGCTCCATGAAGACTGTTGTCTTCTGTTTGCCCTTGTATTTCATGCACACAAACCATGTTACGACAAAGAATACATCTAGCAGGTATCAGCTGGGTGGCTGTGACAGGTCCTTATGAAGAACCAGTTCTCGAGACCTACAGCTGTTGTATTCAAGTACTAAGAACTGATTGGGTTCTAAGTTATTGTTGTTGTTTTGTTTGCAGTACTTGGTGTTTGTAAATAAAGATATGAATATTTCTTTTTTTTTTTTTTTTTTTTTTTGGTTTTTCGAGACAGGGTTTCTCTGTATAGCCCTGGCTGTCCTGGAACTCACTTTGTAGACCAGGCTGGCCTCGAGCTCAGAAATCCACCTGCCTCTGCCTCCCAAGTGCTGGGATTAAAGGCGTGAGCCACCAGCACCCGGCGAATATTTCTTTTAGATTCCAAGTGATCAAGTGTTTTCCTCTATGATGACTTATACATCTTTTAAATGGCTCAGCAAATATGAACAGTATGTATATAATTAGGTTTTTTTTTTCCTGATCCAACAGTAAAATTTTGGAAATGGTATTCTGATCTGGATTAAGATCCTTTCTCTTAAATATTTTCTTTCAGAGACTTGTCTGGAGTAGTTTCAGAAATTAAACTTTATGGGAAGCCTCCCTTTTTCTGAACCTCTTCTGAGAAATGGGGAAGTGAGGTGAGAGGGAGAAGTTAGGGTGAGAGGAGAGAGAGGAAGCTGCAACCAGGATATAAGATAAATAAATTACATAAGAAAAATAGAAACGTAATTCTATATCTGTGGAGTCCAGTGTGTGCAATACTCAGCTATACTACAGATTGAATCACTACATGAGTTTATCTCCCTAGAGTCAATATACCTGGCAGTAAATTTCAAAATAATTCTTTTAACTGCAACATTTCCCAGAATGCAGAGTAGAAATATTTAACGTTGTAAACAAACACAACCTTATGTTTGTAATGTCATTGCTGCCTCTTAGCCACGGTGCATTCATTTGCCGTGACTCTGTTTTCTTTTTATAAATATACAGACTGGGGTAGCCAAAATCTACCTGGGTACCCCTCTTAATGGCTATCTTTAACACCAGAGTACCTCATTATGGTTTCTCCCAGTCTTTCTGAGTATCTAAATCATGTGTTAACAATTGATGAGGACTGAATTTTACAAATGGCATCCATAAAGGATAAGCCATTTAAATTTTACAAATGACATTTATACTCATAAGGTATAAGCCATTTAAATTTCTATTTTCTCCATATTGTTTTTTAAAATATGACTAACTCAGGAATTTCTGCACATCAAATTTTTAAGTTAAATTCTTATGGATGTATCTGAAATTTCACCTAGTTAATATTGTAATCTCTAGAGATAAATATTAATTTCATGAACATTTGTTAATCCCCAAATTGTATTTATCTGTGGATCTACTGGATAGAAAAATTATTTAAAATTTCTTAACAGGCTAGGCAGTGGTGGCATATGCCTTTAATCCCAGCACTTGGGAGGCAGAGGCAGGTGGATTTCTGAGTTCAAGGCCAGCCTGGTCTACAGAGTGAGTGTCAGGACAGCCAGGGCTACACAGCGAAATTCTGTCTCAAAACAAAACAAAACAAAAAAATTTCTTAACAGAAATAGAGCTTTCATTAATAATAATTGGTGTGCTATTTGGAGAAGATACAAAACTCAATTCTTAAAATTAGTTGTCCGTACCCAGGAAAGGGAGGAGGAAATGAGGATTATCTTCTCGTAAGAAAGTCACTCTTCGAGGCCCCTTGGTCATGCAGAGTTTATATGCCCCAATACAGGGGAACGCCAGGGCCAAGAAGTGGGAGCGGGTGGGTAGGGGAGCAGGGCCGGGAGGGGGGAGGGTATAGGGAACTTTCTGGATAACACTTGAAATGTAAATGAAGAAAATATCTAATAAAAGTTGAAAAAAAAAGAAAGAAAGAAAGTCACTCTTCCTAGAAGTATTCAGTGCTCTAAATGTTTTCAACATCTGATTTTCAAAACTTATAAGGAAACACGTGGAAAAGCAGGTGTGGAAAAGCAAAAGGATAAAATATGCAAATCATTAATACAGTAGAAGTGCTTTTCTCCAAGTATTAACTTCAAGTATGTGTGTGTGTGTATTTATATCTGTATCTGTATCTGTATCAATATCTGTATCTGTATCTGTATCTATATCTCTTACATAGTTTAACAAGCTCACAGTAAATCACAGATGTAGCTGACACCTGTTGGAAGATTGCCTTCAAAGCCCTGCTCCTTGACGATGCCTGCATTATTTAATTGTCCCTACAGAGTGTACTTTCCTTCGTTTCACGTTATGACTTTGGAGCTCGGAGTAATTCATCATGGTATCGGTTTCATCCTCATGTCATAGATAAAGAAATGAAGGCTTGGTAAATTTAGTTGGTGTGCACAGTTGTCCCTGTGGTTTCTGTTCGGTCCAAATAAAGCAGTGGTCTTGGTTTGCTGGTTCTTTACACTAAGCATCTTTCTTTCTTTCTTTCTTTCTTTCTTTCTTTCTTTCTTTCTTTCTTTCTTTCTTTCTTTCTTCCAACTTTTATTAGATATTTTCTTCATTTACATTTCAAGTGTTATCCAGAAAGTTCCCTATACCCTCCCCCCTCCCGGCCCTGCTCCCCTACCCACCCGCTCCCACTTCTTGGCCCTGGCATTCCCCTGTATTGGGGCATATAAACTCTGCATGACCAAGGGGCCTCTCTTTCCAATGATGGCCAACTAGGCCATCCTCTTCTATATATGCAGCTAGAGACATGACCTCAGGGGGTATTAGTTAGTTCGTGGTTATTCTTCCACCTAGAGGGCTGAAGACCCCTTCAGCTCCTTGGGCACTTTCTCTAGCTCCTTCCTTGGGAACCCTGTGTTCCATCTAATAGCTGACTGTGAGCTTCCACCTCCATGTTTGCCAGGCACTGGTATAGTCTCCCATGAGACAGCTATATCCGGGCCCTTTCAGCACTATCTTGCTGGCATATGCTATAGTGTCTATGTTTGGTGGCTGATTGTGGGATGGATCCCTGGCAGCCACAGTCATTGGGTCCATCCTTTGGATTCAGCTTCACACATGATCTCTGTAACTCTTTCAATGTGTGCTTTGTTCTTAATTCTAGGAAGNCCCATTTGGCAATTCTTGATCTTACAGCACAAGCCTTTGCTGTTTTGTTCAGGAATTTTTCCCCAGTGCCCATATCTTCGAGGCTTTTCCCCACTTTCTCCTCTATAAGTTTCAGTGTCTCTGGTTTTATGTGGAGGTCCTTCAACCACTTAGACTTGACCTTAGTACAAGGAGATAAGAATGGATCAATTCCCAGTCTCCAGATAGCCCTAATCTAGAATCTACCATGTTTTTATCCCCCTTAACATTCAAATCAAAAGCATGTTGAGCAGGTGCCATTCTGGGAGCTCATTTCTTTTCGTTGCCTATGTGAATTATGTATTTAACCTTTAATTACCTTTCTCACATGGGTTCCAGGATCCTCACCACACATCTGGTTGTCTCTTCCTCATCTTTGGCTAAAGATAAAGAATGAATGTAACTAAGAGTGGGTCTCTTGCCTGGTAGTCAAGAAACTCATGGACTATAAAGTGAACTTTAATAGCAAAAATGCTATTTTGAATAAAACTGGTATATGGTGCATTGGCTTAGGAAAAAGCTTACCATTCTGGAAACCACAAAGTTGTACCTGGAGAGCAATGGACTTCAGAGGTATAGAAAGAATCAGATAACCCCAATAGCCTATAGCAATTTGGTTGCCTGTAAATAGAGTGAACATATAATTAAAATATCAACAGATATTGAACATTGAGACCTGGAGCCAAAGAAGACATGAGGTGTGCAATATTTTTTATTTAAAATCTCCCAGAACTTAATGATAGGATCTAAGATTAACTAATATTGACAATATTTCTTTTATAATCTTAATTTTGTTTGGATTTTTTAAGTTACTGGTCTACTTTGTCAGTGTCTCACATGACACAGGGAGAGTAGAAATTCAGTACTCTGGGGCCCAGAGTCCAGGAGTTGCTAAGTCTATCCTGTGTCCCCTTTAATGGGTTTTCAAATGAAGACAAATCCTGAATGGAGCCTGGAAGTATGACTGACCGAGATACCTAGGACACTTTTCTCTTGAGGGACTCCCGAGGAATGTACAAGATATTCAAGTATGAATTATATGGGTCAACAGACACAATTAGCATAACTCCCAGACATTCATAAGCTATATCAAATGTGAAATTTGTGAGCAGTTTCTTGACTCTGGCCTTTCTAAGTCTCACTCATCTTGGTAGTTTAAAGTCAGCAAAGAACAGTTTTAATTCTCCTAAGGAAATGCTACCTTAGTCTTCGCAGCTACCATAGACTCACATGATAGAAAGAGAAAACCAACTCTTACAAGTTGCCCTCCGGGGGGCTGGTGAGATGGCTCAACGGGTAAGAGCACCCGACTGCTCTTCCGAAGGTGATAAGTTCAAATCCCAGCAACCACATGGTGGCTCACAACCATCTGTAATGAGATCTGGCTCCCTCTTCTGGAGTGTCTGAAGACAGCTACAGTGTACTTACATATAATAAAATAAAATAAATCTTAAAAAAAAAAAAAAAAAAAAAACCAAGTTGCCCTCTGACCTCTACATATTACACACACACACACACACACACACACACACACACACACACTACAATGTGTATGAAAAATGAGTATTAACAACAAACAGACACATACCTAGTAAAACTTACACTGTTTATCTAGACTTTAAAAGGAGACATTATTTCCATATTTTTAAGTAGGAAAAATATATAATTAATATTGAAATTTTTTATTTGTATTTGTGTTTAATTTATGAAAAATAGTTTTCACACAATATATTCTGATTATGGCTTCCAGTCTCTCTACTCTTCCCAGTCTCTCTTCTCTCTCTCCTTCCATCTAGCTCCACCTCCTTTCTGTCTTTAGTTAGGAAATACTATCTTTTCTAAAGGATAGTAATGTATGTAATGTAAAGTAATATAATATGATTAAAAAAAAAACTAACACATTGAAACTAGCTACACAAACAGAAGGAAAAGAACCCAACAGAAGGTACAAGAAACAGAGACCCACTGACTCACAAACTCAGGAATTCTTAAAACTAGAAGCAATGATATGTTCCAAAAGAACCTAAAGAAGGCCAGGCATGGTGGCACATGCCTTTAATCCCAGCACTCGGGAGGCAGAGGCAAACAGATTTCTGAGTTCGAGACCAGCCTGGTCTACAAAGTGAGTTCCAGGACAGCCAGGGCTATACAGAGAAACCCTGTCTCGAAAAACCAAATAAAAATAAAAATAAAAAATAAAAAATAACCTATAGAAGGAAAAGAGAGAAGAAAAACATAAAAAATTTAAAATAATAATATAAAATTTAAAACAAAAGACCTAACTTGACATTGTAAGACAGGGAACTTCCAGCAAAGCCCTTGAAGTTTTTTTGTTTTTGTTTTTGTTTTTGTTTTTTTTTCTGTTGGCCATCTACTTTTAGGCGTGTAATCTACCTTTAAGAGTAGTTTGTTTCCTCGGTAACACTTTCTTGAAGGACACTAAGTTTTTATTCTCAAGTGGTTATCAGTTGAAGCTTGCTTCTGGGTTAGGGATGTGGGCATGTATCCATGTTCTCTTTCAGCCCCTGGGCCCCATCTATTGCAGACCTGCACAAGCCCTGTGCATTCTGCCTCAGCTCCTGTGAGTTCATGTATTTTGTCAATGGTGATTTAGAAGGTCTTGTCTCCTTGGTGTTCCCCATTTCCTCCGGCAACTCCTCTTACAGGGGGTTCCCTGAGTTCCAGTGGGAGAAATTTGATGAAGACATCTAAACATCATGAGTGTTGCAAACTATCTCACTCTCTGCAAATTGGCTGTGAGTGTATTTGTTCACATCTACTGCAAGTAGAAGTTTCTCTGATGATGGCTGAGCAAGGATAGATAGATGGATGATGGATGGATAGATGGATGGATGGATGATGGACAGATAGATGATGGATGGATGGATGGATGGATATATGTGTGGAGAGACAGACATTAAGACTTGTTCTTGCATGACAGGATGTTTTTCATCATTGTGAATATTTGTGTTTTTAAAAGTTTTTCTAACAAATATATTTAGCTTTTGTAACATACACACTTTAAAATGTTTCTTAGTGAGAGAAATGGACTTTATTCAAGTTTCTAATGTAATGAACTATGTTATTCTACCAGATTACAAAACAGCATAATGTGGACAGCCACAGTCTGATTACTAATGAATGTTAAAGAATGTTGCCTCTAGCATCTTTACTAGTATGAATATAAGAACAAGCCATAATAAGAGTTCCTGGGTGAACATCAAGTCACACTAACAGGTGACATTATTAGCATGTATTCCTTTGCAGAAGTGTGAAGAATGTACCCATTGTATGACAAGTATTCTTTTCAAATCTACCTTTTCTGTGTTAAAAAAAATACATTTTCTATTATCACAATTTTTTTCAGAGGGTACAATTTCATATTTTGAATTTCAGTTTGTTTATGTAGATATACATATAGTTTATTATAGATAAGCTCATATATAAGTACATACAAACTATAATGTTTTATAATTTTCCTCATGGTGCTGGAGAGATTGCTCAATGGTTAAAATACTTGTTGCTCAAGCATGAGTACGAGATTTCAGATCCCCAGATCTCACATAAATGCCAGATGAACATAGCAGCACACCCACAATTCTAGCCTCAAAAGGTAGAAATGGGATCCCCAAATTCAGCTGGCTAGCATATCGATCTATATTGGCAATCTTGGTGTTTCACTGTGGAAACCCTCTCTGATGAATAAACTGAAGAAGGAGGAATGGAGATAATTTTTAACATCAATCTTGGATCTCCACATGCATGTGTGCACACATGATATACCCATACATACATTAGTGTTCCCATATACAGGCAAACATGCATGCACACACATCATACCATACACAAGAACATGAAATAGATAGTAGGTAGGAAGGAAGAGAGAGAGAGAGAGAGAGAGAGAGAGAGAGAGAGAGATTTCAGAACCAAATTATGATACCTAACATGAATGGCAGTAACTGTGGCTTCCTTCACAGGTCACAAGCATAGTAGGCACCATGGTGATGATGCTGTCACATCTCCTACAGATCTTACAAAGCAGACTATGCATTTTCTCTTCAGCACGACTCATCTGCAGGCTGGTTTGTTAATGAGACATTTGATCAATGAACACCAGTGCTCTGCATCACCCTAGGACATGAAAGCAATTTCTCTCACATGTAGTATTGACCTTCGGAGAGACTGTGGACTGTGGGATACATATTTAAAGCATGGTACCCAAATTTGTCATTAGTTCTCAAAACAAATTCGCCATGAGTACAATGAATCACCCCATCCTGACATCCTGCATATTTATATTGTCATTTTTCTCCTAATTAAGAAAAACAGAGCAGGGTTATAATGGTTCATTTGATGACTAAACTCATAAAATCATTCTTGAAACAATTATTTTAGTGGTAGTCAGAGAAATAATTGAAGCCTATGACTTAGTGGGGTCATAATTATCCTACAAGGGTCACTTTCTGCCAGACTCACAGAGATGCACGTGTATCCCAAGATCTCCACTGAAATTTACAAGAGTGAAAGAGACTAAGGTAAAAGGCAACCTCCATTTTTTGAACCTCCATTTTCCCAGAAGAGCCCCCTAAGTAAACTCGCTTAAACCATCACAATTAGTACAGCAATCACATATTTGTTAATAGAATACTGATACTGTGTTTTCAAACAATTTCTTGGGTTTAAATTAGCTAGTAAAATACAGAATAGGGGCTGGGAAATCAGTCAGTGTCCTATTTTGGGCTACTATTGCTATGATAAAACACCATGACCAAAAGAAAATTGAGGAGAAAAAGGTTTATTTGATTTATCTTTCCACATCCTTAGTTCATCACTAAAGGAAATCAGGACAGAAACTCAAACAGAGCAGGAAACTGGGGGCAGGAGCTGATGCAGAGGCCATGGAGGAGTGCTGCTTACTGGCTTGCTCCTCGTTGCTTGCTTAGCCTGCTTTCTTATAGAACCAAGGATCACCAGCCCAGGGATGGCACCAGCCACAATAGACCAGGCCTTCCCACATCAATCACCAATTAAGAAAACAAGTTTGCCAACACCTTTTTTTTTTGAGACAGGGTTTCTCTGTTCTCTGTGTAGCCCTGGCTGTCCTGGAACTCACTCTGTAGACCAGGCTGGCCTTGAACTCAGAAATCCACCTTTCTCTGCCTCCCAAGTGCTGGGATTAAAGGCATGTGCCACCACTGCCTGGCTTGCCTACAGCCTTATGGAAGCATTTTCTCCATTGGAGTTCCCTCCTCTCTGATGATTCTAGCCCATGTCAATTTGACACAAAAACCAGCTGTACAGTCAGTGCATAAAATCCTTGCACACCAAGTGTGAAGACCTGAGTTCAGTTCACCAGAACCCATAGCAAGCCAGGAACAATAAATAGTAAACAAATCTGTCATCTCCATGCTCCTTAGGCATGATCAGAGATTGAGACAGGAGACTGCCTGGAAGCTTATGGGCCAGCCGATCTGGTGTATGGAGCAGTGGGTAGGCATGCAGGATCACACAAGATAGAGCACAAGGACCAACACCTGAGGTTGTCCTGTGATCTCTATGTGCATACAATGATATGTGTATCCATATCTGCATGAACACAGTTTCTGTCTCTCCATCTCATCTTTGACTGTCTCTGTGTATATCTCAGTATCTCATCTATCTATCTATCTATCTATCTATCTATCTATCTATCTATCCATCTATCTATGTTTTTCTCTTCTCTTCCACTCCTGAATAAGGGGCTAGAGATGCTTAGAAAAGTGTTTTTAATTTAAGTATGGTGCCCTGAGTTTAATTCCCACTACCAAATAAAGAACCAGCACAGTGACATGCTTTCTGTAATGCCAGCACTAACATCATCTTGCCAAGATGAGGATACAGTTTTAGTCCATAGCCTCAATTAGTCAAGCGAGTCTATTTTGTCATTTTCTCCTTTACCTTATTAGAATAGGTTTTTGCTGTTGATATTTAATGCATGTTATGACAGTCAGGTCAAAGGCATAGGCTAGCAATTCCCGATTCCTTTCTGGTTTGTCTCTTTCTCTCCTACTTCGTCAATATGGGTCAAAAGTTAATGGATTGTGTTCATTAAATTACTACTAATGACCTTATTTTCATAAAGCAACTCACCATTCTGCCAGTTTTTCCTTTTGTGTGCTTTTCTATAGGAAATGAACCATCAATTTTAAAATGAATCAAAACTAGAAAACATTAATTTCAGAGATCATAGATATTGGTTTGTTTTAGCATTTTCCACAAAAGGAAACTTTTGAATATATGGTGTAGCTAAAATTATTCCCATAAATCTACATCCTAAAAATTAATAAAGAACACTTTCTTAACCTTATTACAAGCTGTGGATGCACATTTACTTTGAGATGCACGTTTATGCTGGTGGTGACAGTACAATCTAGGGAGACGATTACAGAATGAAGGTATCTTTTTAAGAAAAAGAACACTGGAATCTGATTGAAGTCCCTTTGAGTCTTCCTTGTGTACCAGACTATGAACAAAAAAATTTGAAACTCATGATTCATGAAGACAGAGAGGCAGAGAGAGAGAGAGAGAGAGAGAGAGAGAAAGAGAGAGAGAGAGAGAGAGAGAGAATTATAAACCAAATATTTGCAAGGATTTACAGTGGGTAGGAAACAGCTCAAACTCTAGGTAGTTACAACAATTGGAGAAATCAAGTTCATTCCCTGCCGCAGTGATCATCAGCTGGGACTGAATTGCTTTGGATGACGCATCTCTGAGCCCATGCTCATTCTAAGGAGTGGGTCTTAATAGTTTTGTGCTGATCTCTATTTAAGTAGCTTAGTGACCCACCACAGCAAAACCCAACCCCACCAAAATTAGGCTCCAACCATCAGTATGGTTGTAAAATTATTAGATGTGTTTTAAAAAAAACACAGTAAAGTTATGATTTGTGTCCTAGAAAAAATATCAGCTAGTAAAATTAATTATTTTCAACATACATGTCAATGATAAATTATTCTGGTGGCTGTATTTCTTTACCCTTACTAGTCACCAATAACAACACAGAGAAAACAAGATTTACAGTCTGGCGGTTCCTCAGAAAATTGGACATAGTACTACCGGAAGATCCTGCAATACCTCTACTGGGCATATATCCAGAAGATATTCCATCTGGTAACAAGGACACATGTTCCACTATGTTCATAGCAGCCTTATTCATAATAGCCAGAAACTGGAAAGAACCCAGATGTCCCTCAACAGAGGAATGGATACAAAAATTTGGTANCCAAACATAGACACTATAGCATATGCCAGCAAGATGGTGCTGAAAGGGCCCGGATATAGCTGTCTCGGGGGAAAATATACCAATGCCTGGCAAACATGGAGGTGGAAGCTCACGGTCAGCTATTAGATGGAACACAGGGTTCCCAAGGAAGAAGGAGCTAGAGAAAGTGCCCAAGGAGCTGAAGGGGTCTTCAACCCTAAAGGGGGAAGAATAACCATGAACTAACTAGTACCCCCTGGGCTCATGTCTCTAGCTGCATATATAGAAGAGGATGGCTTAGTTGGCCATCAGTGGGAAGAGAGGCCCCTTGGTTATGCAGACTTTATAAGCCCCAATACAGGGGAACGCCGGGGCCAAGGGGTGGGAGCAGATGGGTAGGGGAGCAGGGCCGGGAGGGGGGAGGGTATAGGGAACTTTCTGGATAACACTTGAAATGTAAATGAAGAAAATATCTAATAAAAGTTGGAAAAAAAAAGAAAACAAGATTTATTTCCAGCTGAACCTCAAAGGCTGGGTAGTTAATTATTAATCCTCTATGCTAACCTGGCTACCTCCCAGCCACATCCCATGATATTTGCATGTTATTACTGACCTGGCTCTTGGGGCTTCAGATGCTTTTTCTCATGGTGTCTTCTTGGAGCCTCTCCTCCTCATGGCTGATCTGAAACTCTCTCTCTCTCTCTCTCTCTCTCTCTCTCTCTCTCTCTCTCTCTCTCTCTCTCTTTCTCTCTCTCTTTCTCTCTCTCTCTCTCTCTCTCTCTCTCTCTCATTCCCCGGTTGGTAGAGGTTTCTGCCCCATTCTCTCTTTTGTCCAACCATTTTTTTGACAAAGCAAAGAGTAAAAGGTGAGAATTGTTTACACAAACTTGAGACAGAAGATTCTAGACCTAGGCATTGCATACAATGGTCAGATTGAAACAAGATACTAGGGCAGAGAAATCAGCATTTCAACAACATGATAAAGATTGAATGTACTAAGGAAGGTTCACTGTGGAACAAATAACTGTAAGCAATCTGAAGAAGTGTATTAATAGCAGAGACATAAACTTGAGAATTGACAATGTGCATGGGTGAAAAGACAGACAATAGAAAGTTTTTGAAAAGTGTCTCAGAGAGGCCTGCCTCTGCGTCCCAAGTGCTGGAATTGAAAGCACCTGTCACTATGCCCAACAGCACTGGCTCTTATTTAATTTTGTTGGTTTTATTTGTTTTTTGGGGTTTTTTTGAACATGAGAAACAGGGCTCAAAAATAAAATGAATATGAACAGTTATATTCTGAGAACTAGGGTTCTTGTCCCCATTGCTTCGGTTCTACAAGTAACTGTTGTGTCATCTGCTTTCTCGTCTGTGTATTTACATGTCTGTGGCACATGTTTTTCCTATCCATTTTCTCATGGTATACATGCTCTCAAGGACATGTATACACACTGAAAGACATGTGCCTTTTGTGCATTACCACGTATGCTATGAATTATTCTACACCCGCTCAGAGGCAGCTTCCTCATTTTCCTCTTCTTTCACGGTGCACAGTTCCCTACTTTGTGAATGCACACTGCCCTCTGGGAATGTTCTTATGTTCTGCTAATCATTCATTCAAAAGTCTATCCAGCTACTGACGAGCAAATGCAACAGGAACCTGAGGGCAGCCTCAGGTGTGACTCCCAGCAACAATTCATGCAGGAGTCAGATTGCTGTCCACAGCCCAGAAGGCATCTCAGGAGCTCTGTCCCTCAAGTGTCATGACTCGGGAGCTAGCAGATGAGATCCAAGTCACACAGAGGCAAGGGAGAGATGGGGAAGGCGGAGGTGCTCCTAGCTCCCAAAGAAGCCAGTTCTTCTAGTAATAAATCACACATGCGCACACACACATATGCACAAACACACAGTCATACATACATAAAAAGACACATATACATACAAACATGCATATAGACATACACACATACATACATGCACACACAGTCATACAAACATACATAAACAGACATAGATACAAACACACATACATACATGCACACAAGTCATAGAGTCATACATAAACAGACACACACAGATACAGATATACATAATACATGTACATACAGTCATACATAGATCATAAACAGATACATACATACACACATATGTATAAGCTCTAAGACATACACACATACACATACAGACATATACACACATTTATTTTGTTTGAGACAGGATCTCTAGCCCTAACTGTATTGGAACTCCCAATGTAATCCAGGCTGACCTTGAACTCATAGAGATCCTGCCTGGTGCCACCTACTGAGTGTTTGGATTGAAGATGTTCACTATTATTATATCTGTCTATGACAAGCATAATTTTAACTGTCCATAGTAGTCATATGCCCAGGTTAAAGGTTGGGCATCTTATATGGAAGCATGTATAATTTATGATTACCTTCCCAGTCAAGATGCATTTTATAAGTTGGGGTCGTTTATATCACAGGCAGTGTTATTGGGTTAGACTGAGCATTCTAACATTGTGGAGTTGCCAGGAGTACAGACTGACAGTTAAATGAATCCCCACACAGAAGGCAAAATGATTTGGCTAACACTACCCACAGAACATATACCAGAGTTTATTCAACCAAGCCTCATACTGATGGACATCTGGGTTACTTCCAATCCTTCATCTCGGTGAACATTGCATTGTGTGACTGAACTGAGCTGTTTCACACTTACAGCAAGAGATGAGTGCTCCCAGTAGATTCCTGGGGGTGGGATTGGCTGTATCAAAGGATCCACACCCACTACCTCCTTCCCTCTGCAGGGGTTGGTTTTGCCATCTCTCCTACAGTTGTGAAATACACTCTAGTTATTCCAGTTTTTTTTTTTTCTAAAAGGGTGTGTTGTCAGAATCTTGATTCTTGCATCTGGTGTTAAAAATATGGGGCTTCAGTGAGCACTGATTTTGTATACAAGGTTAGATTTCTTTTCTTTTTCTAAATTGCATTTTATTTTAAGGCAGGGCAGGTGTTTATGCTGAGGCATGTATGGGGTGGTTAGAAGACAACTTCCAGGTGTTGCTTCTCTTCTTTTCACTAGGTAGGACCCAGGGAAACAACTCGGGTCATGAGGCTTTGTAGTGAATTAAGGAAAAGTGTCTTTTCATCTGCTTCAGGGTTCCCTGCTTCTGGCATTCATCCTGTTTTAACAGGATAATTTCTAGTGAGAAAGCTGTTGAAGATAGTGTTCTTAATAATGTATTTTATGTGTCTCATTAAGAACAAGGGAGGCAGAGCCAAAAATATGCAGGCCATCTATTATTAAGGGAAATAGACTGGTGTCGAATTGATTTTGCCCACCATCAAAACTCAAAAGCTGCCCTGGGATCCACTTCCCTGAGCCTGACTTTTGGCCCAGCTGATTATGGGTAAATAAACAGCCAGGAGTAAACTGTTAGTAAAGAAGATGGTTTGGGAAGTGTAGTAAATATGATAGTTTGGGAAATGTAGTAAATTAAGCTCCTGTGAAATTTTTGAGCTACTTCTCCTTGACCTGAAGATTCAGCTTGGTTGATAGAGTGTGTAACATTCACAAGGCCCTGGGTTTTATCACACCACCACATCAATCAAACATGTATGCCTGTAAACCCAACACTTGGGGAAGTAGAGGCAAGAGACTCAGGAGTTCAAGGTCATCCTTAGATGCAAAATGAATTTGAGACCAAGCCAGGCTATTTATAAATCAAGATCCAGCCTTATCTTAAAAAAAGATTTTTCTCTAATGCCTGGGAAAAAAATCTCCTGATACATTTCACGACTGACATGTAACATGACCTATTGAACCTAATCAAACTCCATCCTTGTACACACCTTAGGGAAGATCTGGGGTTTATTTCCCTCTTATTTTAGGCCCATATATTACTCTTGTTTAGTGTCCTGTTTTTGTTTCTATTGCTGTGATAAAAATACTGAGTATGGCAAGTTTAAAGCCGCTGGTCACATCCACATTCATGAGCAGAATGTGTCCATAGCTCAGCTCGCCATCTCTACTTTTACACAGTCCAGGACATGAAGCCAGGGAACCATACCACGCACAGTGTGCTGAGACACCCCACATTTATTAACATGACCAAGACAGTTACCCCCATCCTCCAGATATGCTCACTGGCCAACCTGATGTGCACAGTTCATCACTGAGTCTCCCACCAAGGTGATTGTAGATTGGGTCAAGCTGACACTTAACACTCACCATGACAGTGATGGTCTGGAACAGAGCCATCCTCGTGGTTCAATATCCAATACTTGATCCTCCAGGGTATTCTTTTTCTGCTCCCCTTTTTCTGGGTACCCTGGTCTGGAAGAGGTCACCTCAGTAGGTGGAGTCAGCAGCGAACACTGTCAGTGGACCAAAGGGAGGACTTGGGGTTCATTGTCTGTAACGCTCAATCCCTGAGGCAGGCCACTGCTCCCAATCTAAGGCTCTTTGTAATGGAGGCTTCTCTATGCAGGCCACTCTGACCCTAGCTCCTGTCACTCCTTGGCTCTCCGTGCCTTGTGACTCTAGTTAGTTGATTTCTCACCTATTACCTAGTTCCTCTGTGGCATGTGGCACGCCATACCTTGGGGGTTCCCTGGATTTGCCACACCTACTTTTTAAAAAACTATTTTTTAAATTTAACTGTATCATCAATTACGTTGGGCAATCTTGACCACCAGGCCCTGTGAACTTCTCAGAGTATCTTGGTGGTTGCAAAGGCACAGCAATACCGCCTGAAGCCTAGGGGCGAAGAGCCGTGGCTGCTAAGAGCACTGCCTCAAGTGAAGCAAGTCCTCTTACCTGCATCTTCTGGCTGGGTTGAGAAGGGACTGAGAGAGAGGGTTTGGCAGAAGAAGCCAGCAGTACAGGAATAGGTGTTATTTTCCCCTGGTCTAGGGAGATTGCTCAGTAGGTGATTGTGTACCACCAAGTCTGACAATTTAACGTTCAATGCCTAGAACATTGTGGAAGGAGAGAGAGCTATGTTCTGGCCACCTGTGCACTATGGCATGTGTATCTGCACCCCAAAATAAAAGCAAAATAAATATTTTTTTTTAAAAAATAGAGAAAGAAACTTTCCTTAGGGTAAGTCCAATGAATACATTTGCATTGTTCTCAGAAATTCTGCAGAATCCCTGTAGAGAAACATTTGTGGAGAAAGGGTGCTCCTTCATTGTGAACCCATGTAGACAGTTATTAACCGTCTTCAGGCCCCATGGAAGCTGTATGAAGGAAGCATCCATGGGTCTTCTCTGGTTTCTGATACTTGCAAAGCTATTTATTTAGATCAAATGCTTCATAACTCATATGAAGTAGAAATCGAGCACTATATATTTATTTGTGAGACAGGCTTTTTTATTAGATATTTTCTTTATTTACATTTCAAATTTTATCCCCTTTCCTCATTTCCTCTCTAAAAACCCCCTATCCCATCTCCCCTACCCCTGCTCACCAACCCACCCACTCCTGCTTCCCTGTGACACAGGCTTTTAACAGGTACATCAATGAACTTCCCAAATAACTAACTCGGTTGGTTCCAAACCACAGAGAGTGGCAAGGCACTGAAGCCCAGCCCACTTGAAACTGCATGCATGGATGCTCACAGGCAACAAGCCTTTCAAGACATCTGAAATATGCCTAGAAGGACATTTGCAAGAGGGTTCCCATTTTTGTTATGTTTTTGCTATAATCACTTCTTTAACCCTCTGTGAGGTTTGTTTCAGAACTCTGTCCACTCAGAAAGAAGGATCATAGATTCTGAAGACCGGGCATTTTAATTTTAACCTTGGTACTAGCAGAATAACCAGTGTCTGGGTGATCTTTCTGGCTTCCTGTCGATAAAATAGAAATGTGTGCTTCATGAGGTAACTCTGGAGAGTACATGAGAATACATGACAAAAGTCCTCAGTAGTGAGAATGGTCTCTGCACCCCAACTTTGTTTACTTACTCAGCTTGCTTCTAGCAACCTGTGACACCGCCAGTGTGGTTCCCAGGGCTGACTCTTGCTGATTTCACTGGGTCTGCATTTGAGCTTAATGTTTGAATGGCTGTGAGTTCCATGGAATAAGGCCAGCATTTGAATTCCATGGAAGAAGCCATTCCCTGGCACTTTCCCAGAGGTGTGTGAATGGTTTATACATTCCCTATGCATTAGACATACTTCTGTCTCTCCATGAGAAATCGCCAGCATTAATAGATCTTCCACTGGCAGTTAGGCACTGCCTTAGATGCTATGGATATAAATAATAATTTTAAAAGTTTCCAGTCATCCAATCACATGGAGAGAAAGAACAAAAGCTTAAAGATACAGAGGTTTTGCATAAATCAAAAGGTCACCATGGGCCCAGTGCTGTGCTAATTACTGCATAGTGTTTCATCTCAGAATCACATGAATTAGCTAATGCCATTATTTTGATTTCTATAATTGCTTGACCTAGGACTCAACATGGTTTCCAAAACATCAAGCAGACCATAAGGGAATATAGCAGTGCTCCATAAACGTGGTAGTTTAGTTCATAGTCAAATGCTGAGATACAGCTACTCTCTGTTATCTGTTCTCATTGGCAAATGTTTGCTATAGATCTACAACAGTGGTCCTCAACTGGTGGATCACGGCCCCTTTGGAGGGGGTTCAAACCACCCTTTTACAGGGTTCACACATCAGATATCCTGTGTATCAGATATGTACATTACAAATCATAACAGTAGCAAAATTACAGTTATGAAGTGGGAACAAAAATAATTTTATGGTAGGGGGGGTTCACCACAACATGAGGAACTATATTAAAGGGTCACAGCATTAGGAAGGTTGGAAATCACTGCCTAACAACAGCAACAACAACAAAAATATACTACAGTAGTACGGGTATACATTAGAAACTTCACAGACATTTGGTAGAGAAAATTTATATCTATTAAATATCATTTGGAAACTAATCAGGGACTACATTTTTCATGGTTTTGTGCATTGTATTATTAATCGTTAGAGTAGTTGATGGAAGTCTTGTTATATGGCTGGTTGCAGAATAAAACAACTTCCCATAACCGTGACCCTTCACAGGCAATAGTGTGAACGTGACTCTCTAGCCCAGACACTAGAGAAGTGTCAAGGTGTCTAGATGAGGTGTTCATGTTGGTAACTTGAGGTTAGTGATACTGGAACATTGGCCACCTAGTAGTTGTGTAGGAATTGTTTGGTACGTTCGCAACAGCTCTGGAGCATCTAGGTCATTTTCTCCCAGCTTGCTCCACATTATACTTTGCTGAGAGGTACACCCACCATGACCAAGGCTCCCTTGTGTGTGCACCAGAGCTTCTCCACGCTGGAAAATACTCATAGTTCTCACCATCCAAGAAAAGAGTGGGGATGTGCCATTTTACGTCTTATCTTCATGTCTGTATTTAGAGAGTATTTTCCTGGGAGTCTGGGAAATGCTGTCTGGCCTTCGCGTGGAATCTTTCTTCTTTCCGTGGCAAGCACAGCCTCTGACAGCCACTGCCCTCTGCTCCTGGGGTGAATAAAAATGTTTGGCAATGTGCGTGAAAAACCCGGTTGAATGAGTTCAATCACTTAGGTACTTCCTTGAAGTCAGTGTGTTTATTTTATAAGACGTGGTTGAGCGGGTATGAACTTTATAACTCATCAGGGCCAGGATGCTGAAAAGACGTTATTGTTAAAAGCACAGGATTTTGATTAAATGTACCGTACGTAGGGTGTGCAATGCAGGGAAAGATACATAAATCCTTTAGAGCTGATTTTACATGGAGTGGAACACAGGCTTCTGAAAGCTACTCATTGTCTGATCACATCTTATCTGTTTAGATAGACACTATTTAGTTTTGGTAAGACTTGGTCACATGACCCTTCCTATGTTAAATGTTTCTGAGAGCATGCCAAAGCAGAGCTGGTCTTCAAGACACAAGGTGCTGTAGACTGAGAGAGCAGCAAAGGGTGCTGCATTGACTGCTCACAGTCAGGTGTGTTACATCAAACATGGGCACCAGGGGGACCCAGCCAGTGTGCTCCATTCTCCATAGTGGTAACACGCTGCCCTCCACATGTTAGGCACTGGTATGCATCGTCTCCATAGCAACTTCACTGTTTGAACAAGGACCATTAAGAACCACGTGAGATGTTACTGTTAGAGAAAATGGTTCTGCCACATGTTTTCATTCTCGGGGGTTGTTTTTAAATTTTTTTTTCATATCTGAAGTTGGCTTTCCTCAACTTATTGTAACCTTAGCTCATAGTGTTTATGAGGAGGGAAACGAAGAACACACCTGCTTTGACTGCTATTTATTGAAATGCCCGTGTCATGCTTTGACTGTTATTTATTGAAATGCCTGTGTCATATGGGTGAGTGCTCCCTTTGGTACTTTCCCAAGTAAGTGCATTATGGTTCTATATTAAACATGGCTTTTTTCTTTTTTACAATGGGGTCATGCTAATAGATTCTTGTTACCATCCAGTGTATAGGACTAAAGTAGGGAACACTCTGCTTTGTTTATGAAGGCAATGTGTTTCACCCCTCTGGAACTTATTGAATGGACTGAGCTTGCTAACCAGTAAACCACAGTCACCAGCCTATCTCCACAGCCCCAAAACTGGATCACAGGAGTGAGACAGACACTAGGCCTGGTGTTCTATATGGGTCCTTGAATGTTTTATACAGGTCTCTGTACTTAAACAACAAGCATTTTACCAACTGAGCAATTTTCCTAGCTATGAAAATCATACTTTTAAAAACACTGTTGTAGTGGAGTCTGGTAGCACTTAAAAATAAAAATTGTGGAATCCCTTTGAGATTTTTGTTTTCTCAGTCAAATCGTTTTGCCTCTGGGAAAAGCAAGCTGCAGCTGACAAAGACCCGGTGCTCAGCGGTGCTGAGTGGGGTTCCTGATTCTTCTCTTGTGGGCAACAGGAGCCCTGTGGTGGCAGACCCAGATTCTGCCCTCAGAATGCTGACGTAGCTTCTTCCATGAGTGCTGAGATTAAACTCAGGTCCTTGTGAGGAAGCCCTTTGCTAACCAATCTATTTCCCTAGTGCTGAGATTTTTAATACATTCAGGAAAATATTGCTATTGGGGGACAGCAATTTAGCACAGCAGGTAAAGGCACTTGCTTCCAAACCTGTCAACTTGAATTCAATCCCTAGAACCACATGCTGGAAGGACAGAACCAACTTCAAGCTGTTGACTGACCTCCACATGTGCACTGTGGCATGAGTGTACACAGACAAACACAATAAATGAACAGAATAAAAAAAAAAAAAAAAAAAAATATATATATATATATATATATATATATATATATATATATATATATATATATAAAACAACACTAAAATATGTACCCTCTCATTTGGGTACAGCTATTATATATAATATATGATATTATACTGCATATTATATTATATGGTTATATTATAAATTATACACACAAAATATATTGTATACATATATGTATATGTTATATACAATGTATGATTATATATGGTTATACTATACATGATTATATGAAGATATATAACATATATAATATATTGTGTATATATATGTCATGAAATAGGAAGTTGTATCTAGCATCTACCTTGATCAGTTAGAAAGACATGCTGACCTAGCTGAAGCAGAGGACTGAGGAGAAAATTTGCATTGAGGGTTTACTTTTCTTCAAGGAGGAGGGGGTCTATCACAACTAAAAGTAAATACCTTCGTGTGGTGGATTGCTTCCCTTGTCCGCTGCGTAGCCAGAGAGGCTCACTAGCAGCTTTGGCTTGTTTAGCAAGTACCTTTTGGAGGCCGGACACTGAGTCAGTAAGGATGTAATTGGGTAGAACGCCTCCCCTATACATGACAAGATGACCACAATGATCGTGATGTGCATTGTTGGATAACGAGCTGCTTGTGGGTATGACTCGGGACTCGGTTCATTTACATGCAATAAAAATTACAGCGTGGAAGTGCAAGGAAAAGAGCCAACTCCTTAGTCTTATTTCTTCACCGAGTAAGCTTTTGTGTAGATCCCTTGAGACAGGAAAATCCTAACCAGTGCACATAAAAGCCATCACAGAGGAACTGAAATGATCTTCAGAAAAGAAGATACTAATGAAAATCTTTGCCATTTGTAGCCTGGAAACACCGGCATCCAGCTTGTTGGCACATGAGGAGAACAACTCACTTCTGTATTCCCTTGACAGAGCTGACACTTGCCGGGTACTTACTGTGAGTGCAGGATTTGGTCCGAGTCTTTAGAGCATCCAATTCTTTTAACCCCCACAGTGATGCTGGTATGTTGATGTACTCTATTGTTAATTTCTATCTGCCAGTGAGGAAACTGCCACAAAAGAGAGCTAAATAACTACCGAAAGTTCTTCCTGTAAACGATAGACACAAGACTTAGACCGAAGCGATATGAACAGGGAGCTTGTTCACACACTACACTTCAGCGTGCCATTGAACCTGACTAGATCTAGGCTTGCATCCCGTGATACCCAGAGGGCCTTTTCTAGCCTTGCCTCCCTAACAGCTCTGGGCTCATAGGCAATGCTTGCCCAGACCCTGTTTTTACCATGAGCTCTGAGGATATGAGTTCAAGTTTTTATGCTTCTGTAGCAAGTCCTCTAACCTGCTGAACCATCTTCCTCACCCAAGAACTAACTTTGATGTACAGAATCAGTTCTTCTCCAAGTCTTCCTAAATTTCCAAAATGGATCACCTCCATATCACAACCTCGTAACTATTAAAGATGTAAGGGCTTTCTCTTTCTCCCAAAATAAGGAAACACAAAACCCATTATTCTCATAGTTATATGTTATATAGATCAAAATATCCAGTTTTATATAAGTTTTTAGATATAATCCAAGTGTTTCCCTTGTGTCTGCCTCTCACACTCACAAACACAATGAGAACACACACAGTTCTCTAAGACCCATACTGAAGTTCACATTCTTTATGGGGGAGGTTTGGGGGAACAGTGGTAATGGAATGCCAGTCCTGTTAACTATTTTGTTCAGAGCAACACACAAGATTAATATAGTCCTGCAAATACCTACGTGTTTTCACATGCTGCCGTGAAACTAAGCTGTGTGTTTCCCATCCTAGCTTTAAACAGCTACTTTGAGACCTAAAATCATCATCTTATAAATTTATCCCTTTAAAATTTTATCTTGTCTTATATGGCTCTGTCTTCAATCTATAAAATGGTTTTGATCACTGCATCTGATCCAGAGGGACCTGAAAAGGAGGAGAAATGAAAGGGTAAAATTATTCACAGCTGGAAATGAGATCAGACTTCCATTAGCCTCCCTTGAAAGTCACACGTATTATATAACAGGATCAACCCTCTCTGGTCATTGTATGTAATTTCTGGGTTTTCATTATTAACTCATTTGTGTAGTCTTGGAAGATGGAATAGTGAAACTGGGACCATCGGTATCAATTGCGTTGCAGCCTTCCCAGCATCTTATTATAAATGATGCACTCCTGAATGTGGCTGGTGGGAGGGAAACATTTAAGGCTGCAAACTGGACACATTGCTAGCTCTGCTCTGCTCCACTCCAGCTCCTTGGCGGTTCTAAGAGAGCTTGATGTGAATTCTGAGCTTGAAGCAGCTACATGATCCCTCTAAAGGGAGCAGCTTCCTCTCTTTTCTTACCCCACCCCAAGACTCAAGGATAGAAGGATGAAAAGAATCAGCTTCCACATGGTCAAAAGTATCTGAGAATTATGCTTCATTTAACGTAATTCTTCTCTGTTTTATTTATGACATTAAAATTTGTTTTGCTTAAAAACTGAGATTAATGAGGACAAGAAGATAAAGGTCTGCATCGTGCCGATTTTGCTTCTGTATGTGCTGATAAACCCCACCCCGTTCCCTTCAGCACTGGTGTTGAATTTTCAGGTGTGTGTCCTGAAGGACACAGGAACATCCTGCTGTTAGCCATGATTTCAAGAGGGTTTGACTCTGTTTCCCAATCCACTTATCTATTCCTTTGCTGCACTACCAAAATTATCCTAATTGCAGGCACTGGAGAGATTGCTCAATAGTTAAGCGAGCTCTTAGTGCTCTTCCAGAGGACCCACCTGGTGGCTCACAACCATCTGCGGCTCCAGTTCTGGGGATTTAATGCTCTCTTCTGGTCTTTGCAGGCATCAGGAATGCATGTGGTACAGGCAAACATCCATATACATAAAATAAATACATTTTAATAATATCATAGTCTTATGTTAATAAGTAAGATATAAGCACCCCTCTGTTCTTCCAGAAGTGCCTGATTTATTAATTGTCTTTGGATTTTGGGGGGATTTTGTTTTGTTGGGGGTTTTCCTACTAATTGACTTATTTATTCACTTAACATCCTAATCAAAGCTTCCCCTCTTCTCCCAGTCCCCCCATATACACACCTTCTTCCCCCTCTCCTCTGAGAAGGGGGAGGTTCCCTCAGGAAACCAATCCACCCTGGCACATCAAGTCATTACAGGGCTAAACACATCCTCTCCCACTGAGGCCAGACATGGCAGCCCAGTTAGGTGAACAGGATCCACATACAGCAATAGGGTCAGGAACCGCCCATCTCCAGTTGTTGAGAGACCTGCATGAAGACCAACCTACATATCTACTGTCTTCTCAGAGGCTCCACAAAATAAAGGTGACTGAATCAGATGCAAAGACCCACAGTCAAACACTATACAGAGATCAGGGAGTCTTGTGGAAGAGTTGGGGAAAGGGTTGAGGGACCCAGAAGGAATAGGCAATGCACAAGAAGACAGACAGAGGCAACTAACCTGAAAACCCTTGGGAGTTCCCAAAGACTGAGCCACCAACCAAAGAACATACACAGGCTGGACCTAGACCAGCAGAGATTTCTTTATTTTTAATGCCTTTTGAATCCTTATATTAAGTTCTGAGAGTGGCATAACTAATATTTTTATTATACACACACTGAATTTATAAAATAATTTTATAACAATTAACATTTAAGAAATTTTGATGCTATTATCTGAGAAAATAACAAGTCCCCAGGCAGGCCCTGTGTTTTTATAGCTATCTATAGTTTCCCATCAAGCACTTATATATATTTTTAGATATAGTACTTTTAAAAGTTTGCTATCTTCATTATGCCTTACAAATTTATGATTAGCCCTAGTATCTTGGAAAGAAACAAGTTCTACAAGATTGGCTCTTGAGCTGTCTTTGATGAAGCATCACCTCAATCTTTTGGAATTTTTCTGTAGGAAGCACCACATAAATCAGCAAGCATATGCTTCCCTTTCCCATCATTCTCACCGTTTCTTACACACTTGCATCGGCGGCCTAGGAAATCCATAATTTTAAATGTTGAGTATAAAACACCTCATGGTCCTTTCCTTGTTGTGCCAATCTGCGGCATAGAGGAGGCAGGCATAAATATTTGTTAAGCTGGTTCAAGAACACCAATGGTGTCCTGGAAGGGACATGTGAGATAGAAAGAACAGACGAGGGCTGTGCCCAGAAGAGCAAGCAAGGATAGTCAGTACTTCCAAGAGTCGTTGGTCAGTGTTTGTCTTCTTCACCGTGGGCTGCTATAACAAATGTCCATTGACTGGGGGTGGGGGTTATAAACCAGGGAGGTGTGTTTATAGTGGTTTCATTAGCTGGGAATCTAAGTCTTGGGTCCAATATGGCCAGGTTCTGATGAACTGATGACTTCTACCAGTAGTCTCACATGGGAGGAGGCAGGAAAGTGACCTGGGGTCCACTATGTGAAGACAGGAAATTCACTCCCGTGGACTCCATCTGCCTTCACTCAGTTACGTCCAAAAGCGTTACCTTTTAGTACCATCACAGTAGAGACAAGGAGTTCCATTTATGGACTTGATGATAAGTTCTGTCCACTCTAATGCTGGATGCGACCGATAGGCCTGCTGTGTCTTAACTTATTCCATCACATTATCCCAGAATACCTGGCGCCTTGCAGCATATAACAAGAAGCGTGCTTTGGGCCTTGCCATTCTAGAGTCTGGAGAATTAGAAGTTAGGGCCCAACATGGGCTTAGTTTTTTTGACGCAGGCCACATGCTAATTCAATACAGTGCAGAGAACAGATAGCAAGTGGTCATATATGAAGGAGTGGACTCGAGGAAAAAGCCGACTTAAAATAATCCACTCCTGTGGCTTTCTCTTAGCTAGTTCAGTCTCACTGGAAATACATTAATGCTTTCACAAGAGTGGACCCACCATGAGCCAATGGCTCGTAGGGGTTTTCACTACTGCTACTTATCACATTGAAGAGTTAAACTTCAGCATGAGTTTTACTGGGTGTAGTGGCTATCTCTGGTTGTCAACTTGACTATATTTGGAATGAGCTACAATCCAGATTTGGAAGGCTCACCAGTGACCCTAACCTGGAGGTCTTGATAGCATATCGGCTATGGATTCTAGAAGATTAAGACAGAGAGATCTCCGAGCTCAAGATCATCTAGGATTAAAGGTGTGAGATTAAGACAGAGATCTCCGAGCTCAAGATCACCTGGGATTAAAGGTGTGATGGCAGTGTGGAAATTAGACCCAATGTGGAAGACGACCTCTGATATATTCCTGTGACGAAGAAGGGAGACTAGCACTCGCTCCTTCGCCTGTTCACCGTGTGGGACTGAGTAATTGCTAGATCCTTGGACTTCCATTCACAGCTACCACTGAACCATTGTTGGGAATTGGGCTGCAGACTGTAAGTCATCAATAAATTCCTTTACTCCGTAAGTTCTGTGACTCTGGAGAACCCTAACTAATACACTGGGATAGCATGACATGCAGCCCACGACACTTCAGTAAACAAGGGGAAAATGACTTCTGGATTAAAAAACAAACAACAACAAAAAACAAAAAACAACAACAACAACAAAAACCTTGGGGACATTGGCATGTCTACAAAATCAGTTTCCAGGGAGGACAGTGTCCCCTCCTCCTGATTGATGTAGTCTTAAATTGACTTCTGATTCTTTCTAAACAGAGAAACTTGGGGGCTTCCCATAGCAAGTTGTTAAGTCTGCTGTCCTATTTTACAGTTCAATACTTAACTGTTAGCATGCCACAGCTCCCTCCCTCTGACTTTGTTTGCTTCTGACTAGAGTCTGGCAATACAGTGTATTACAACACAGAGTAACACACTGAGTGAATCTGTCAGAAATAATCCCCACTCCCGAAGCTGTGTTTAGGTGAATATAAAATTACGGTGTGCCATACTCTCAGCATATGGAAAGCATTATTTTCTTCCCTGTTACCATGCCTGTTAACAGCTTACTGCCAATCAAACTCATATTTCCATGCTATTAATTCCATATCCCCCCTCAGCTTTGTAAATTTGTGTTTTACTATAATATGTGTAAGCGTGAGCTTAGCTTTATTTCATTCATCCTGCTCAGCATGTACAGTGTTCTTTCACTTTGAGTCTCTGTTTTGCTTTCTTCTGAGAAGTTCCTAGCCAACTCCCCTTAAAATAGCTCTTCACTGACAGTCCGTTACTTCTATCTTCAGGCTAAAAATATTTTTGAGTGTGTGCTGGGGCCTCTACTTGGGCCCATTTTCTTATGGTTTAATCTTTTTGCTTTTATCTTTACTGCATGTTCTATATGTTCCTTGGCACTATGACTTATTTCTTGTAGATTTTTAAAGATATTATTTTAGATTTATTTATTTTATTTTATGTGCATGAGTGTTTTGACTGCTTGTAAGTATGTGTGCTATCTGTGTGCAGTACCCACAGGTGCCAGAAGAGGGCATCTGATGTCTCCTGGAACTGGAGTTCCAGGTTGCTTGTGAGTCCCCTGCGGGTCCTGGATATTGATCTGGGTCCTCTGCAAGAGCAGCCAGTGGTCCTGCCTTCTGAGCTTGCTTTGGGTTTCCCAGTTCTGATGCATTGTGTCTAATAGTGTCTCTCTTCACTTGCCTTTACCAAGGCTCTTCATGCCTTAATATTTTCTGTCTCCCTTTAGCCAGTTGGGTTCTGAAGCAGCTGACATGAGAAAACGGCAGCAGTCACAAAATGAAGGAACACAGGCTGTGTCCCAAGCGCCTGGAAACCAAAGGCCCAACAACACCTGCTGCTTCTGCTGGTGCTGCTGCTGCAGCTGCTCCTGGTAGGTCGATACTAGATCCAATACGATCCCATGTGACAAACCCCCATCCCATAGAAAGTTCTCAACCTGTTCTATTTGCCCACAGTGTACATAGAAATTACTGTAGACCATTATTGATGTAAGACACACATCTCCAAAAGCAAAATTAACTCCCTCAGAACCTACCTTTAAAATGATAGTCAGGTAAAGAATAGAAATTTGTTTCATGTCATGTTTTCTTCTGTGCATTCATCTTATGGCTATGGGTAAAAAATAAAATTATCATTTTAGGGTTGCCTATCAGTAAACCACAGTGTCCTGGTGGTTCAAGAACTTGGAATATTAAGGAAATACCCAATACTACTGCACATAGTGTTAAGTGTGGTGGGGATTTTTGTTTTTATTTTTAATTTTTTTTTATCACATGCATAGGGATTGCTCACTTGGTTGCATATCCAGGGCACTGTGGGTCAGGATGGTAACTTCAGCCATAGCACTCTTGCCAACAAAGGCATGGAGTGAAGAGGGAGGAACTCAGACCACCAATCTGAAAGGTCAGACGCTGTGCTTGGAAGGGAGATCAAGCCGGTCAACTAAAATCTCTGATATTGGAGCCAATGGGTCCGATTTTCGCTATAAGTGAACACTGACAAGCTGCAAGATGTCTGTTTGTTCTTTTGCTTCCTCAGTCCATAGTGAGAAAAACAAGCTGGTCACCAAGGCCCCACCTTACGCTAAGTCTCCATGATACAGGTCTCTTTCCAGGCCCAGATTCCCATGAGACAGTCAGTCAATTCAAAATCATAAGAGTTACATGAATAAGATATCTCGAGATGAGACTAGACTTACTGGAACTCTCCCTCCAGCCCTAAGTTTGGGTGTCTTTCAAGACCTAATTTTATAAGTAGAAGTTCTAGCATAGCAGTGGCTACTGGGTCTCCCTGGCCTATTTCAAAATCTGACAAGATCCCTAGTGGCTAAGTCATCTTCTGCGTGGCTTCCACTGTTTTCCCTGTGTCTCTTGAGTTGGTCTTTTGATATGGTCCAGCCTTGCTGTTGCCAGGGTAGAGAATAGAGAATGTCATCGTAGCATGTTGATGGTTTCCCTTGATGTAAAAGCTGCCACTCAGAATACTGCAGTTCGGAAAACCCCCAGATACCAGGAAGGCTCAGAATGGTGGTTTTTGTGAGTATAAAATTTTCTTTCTGGATGACGAGACTCTGCTAGGGAAAGTCATCCATGATTAATTTCAAATTTCAATTTCAGATGGAGGAAGGAAAACTCTAGGTGAGGTTGCAAGTCTCTGTCATAGTTGGGTAAATTTTGTTTCCTGTGCACACTACAGAGACTGCTAAGCATAAGTCTTAACCCCATGAAGGATTTAGTGAGGCAGGATGGGAATTCTTAAGTCAGACTGCCAGAGATCCTACTGTATCTTAACTGTTGCCAACTGTGTGACCAATAGCAAATTAGTTCATCTTTCTGGTCCTCACCATCCTTATCTGTCAAATAACTAATGTGAACCCATACCTCATAAAGCTATAAAATTAAATGAGATGCTACATGTGGTGCGCAAAGGGGAGCAAATGACATGGAGTAGGCAGTTAATGTGATTTTGCTCCCCAGGCAATGGAAATTTGCAAGTGGGAATAATAAAATATGTTCAGAGAGTGTAGTGCAAACTTTAAAAACCAGCATGTGGGGCCAGCAAGATAGCTCTGCAGGCAAAAGGACTTGCCATGTGAGCCTCGTGACCTGAGCTTGATCCCTGGAGTCAACATGGGTAGAGGAGCAAAGCAGCCATAGAGAGCTGACACTCCTGTCCCAGCTCACCCATGCTTGAGTATGCACACATGTGCACTCATGTCTTCATGCACGTATGCATGCACACATACACATCATGTACACACACAATTCTGTATAAACATTGGGAATACAGTTGTGCAGTGGAAAGTTGTGCTTCTATTTCTCATGTTCACTTTGCCCCTGAGATTATTATTTTATTTATACCTGGTAAAGCTTAGGTTTTTTTGGGTTTTTTTTTTTTTTTTACTTTTTTATGTGTGTGGATATTTTGCCTGCATGTATGTCTATGCATCATGTGACTCACTAGTACCCAGAAAAAACAGAAGATGGTGTCAGATCCCTAGGGACTGGGGTTACAGATGGTTGTGAGCTGTCATGTGGGTGCTGAGAAACCCAGCTCATCTGGAAGAGCAGCCAGTGCTCTTAATCACTATATTACCTCTCCAGCTCCCCAGTTCTTCATTATTGTCAGAATTCAAATACTGTACAATAATCTTGAAATTGGATTTCACTCTGTTAGATGTCTAATTAGTACAGACATTTGTCATTTTAACAACAGGGATGTATTCTGAAAACCATAACTAGGGCTGTTTCTCCCTTGAAGTAGCTTTATATTTTACACCTAAACAATCCTAGATGGTGTAGGACAATCACTCCATGTGACTCTTTGAGGACCTAGGAGGCAAGAGATGGATGCTGCCATGATAGCTCCTGGTATTGTTTTGATGAGTAATATTATTTTTATTTTATCTAATTATGTGAGTGTTTTGTCTGTATGGCTATGTACCACATGTATACAGTATCTGCAGAAGCCATAAGAGGGCACCAGATTCCCTTTGAACTAGGGTTATAGATGGTTGTGAGCCACTGTGTGGATGCTGGGAAGTGAACATGGATCCCTCCAAAGAACATCTAATGCTCCTGACTGCTGAGCCACCTCTCTCTCCAGCATGACATTATATGTACTAGTGTACTCTACTAATAAAAAGTACAATTTAGTAAATATGAAAAAATTGATAACAGCATAGTTATTGATTAGGAAGTATGTTCTACACGTGGCTCCATGGGCTGTGTGCCCATGTGACCTACAGGACAGGCAGTTGTGTGCATCAGGATCATCACAGATGAGTCAGTAATGTGTTCCACCACAATACGACAGTAGGTATGAGGTCATTGAGGGATCTTTAAGCTCCCTTGTAATCATGGACCACTGTTACCTAAGGTCTTTCCCTAACTGAATCATTTAGTATATAACTATTCACCACAAGATTTGATTCCAGCTGGGCAGTGGTGGCGCACGCCTTTAATCCCAGCACTTGGGAGGCAGAGGCAGGCGGATTTCTGAGTTCGAGGCCAGCCTGGTCTTCAGAGTGAGTTCCAGGACAGCCAAGGATGTACAAAGAAACCCTGTCTCTAAAAACCAAAAAAAAAAAAAAAAAAAAAAAAAAAAAAAAAAAAAAAAAAAAAAAAAAAAAAAAAAAAAAAAAAAAAAAAAAAAAAAAAAAAAAAAAAAAAAAAAAAAAAAAAAAAAAAAAAAAAAAAAAAAAAAAAAAAAAAAAAAAAAAAAAAAAAAAAAAAAAAAAAAAAAAAAAAAAAAAAAAAAAAAAAAAAAAAGAAAAAGAAAAAAAAGAAAAGAAAAGAAAAAAAAGAAAAGAAAAAGAAAAAAAGATTTGATTCCATTGCCATATAGACATCTATGTGACTATATGTATTGAATAATCAAACGCTTCAACTCATTCATAAGCATTAAATTGCCACAAAACACAGACAAAGGATTAAGAACAAGGTAGCATTGAGAAGCTGCATCAGCCGTCAACACCATTTGGGGGACCATATTTTAGACACCCCCCACCCCAAAGACATGCCTTGCCTGGGTATTCTGTTGGCTAGTCTGAAACTAGAGCCTGATTGTTAAAAACTGTATTTGTCAGCAACCGATCATAATTGCCTAAGCTTAGGATTTAAAATTATACTCTATACATTTACAAACTGTGTAAGAGACACATAACAGGGAGTTTCTCTTCTTACATGAAATTTTTATCATTTATATTCATTGTACATAGTGCTAGATTCCTTAAAGACATGTTTTGTACAAGTGTATCATATACCTTGACTATATTCACCCCTCACCTTCTCTTTTTCAGCTCTCCCCACCCCTTGTCATATTTATCCCCCCAGATATAAGCAGCTCGTTGTTTTCAGAAAGTGCAAAAAATCCAATTGCCTTGCACTACAGAGGTTAATTATAAAATTGTTTACATAATTGCAGATAAAAACATTGTTTCTTTACCCATTAATTTTATTTTATAATTTTATTATCTTTGCACTTTGAATTTAGGAAAGAACATCATAAGGGCTCTTTTTTGAGTGAGAAACTTGAAAGGGAGGGAGGAAAAAAGAAAGAAAGAAAGAAAGAAAGAAAGAAAGAAAGAAAGAAAGAGAGAGAGAGAGAGAGAGAGAGAGAGAGAGAGGAAGGAAGGAAGGAAGGAAGGAAGGAAGGAAGGAAGAAAGAAAGAAAGAAAGAAAGAAAGAAAGAAAGAGAAAGAGAAAAAAATGTTCTTTAAAGTTCCCAGGCTAGGTCAAAAGAGCAGAACGAAAAGCACCATGGGGAGAAAAAAAGTGATTTAGAGCCTGAAAAGCGTTAGGAATCAAAACCTGAAACAACTGTCACCATGGACAGGGACTGTTGTCATGTAGCTAGTTTCACTTCCTTTTAAGGAAATAAAGGACTGAAAAATAAATGTCTATGTCTAGGAATAAATGTAAACACTTTACTGTAGCTTCACACTGCGTTTCTTTCAAGTCTGCATGTCTCATCCTACTTCACTGACAGCCCGACCCTCAGTTTTGAACTCATCCCTCCTTGTGAAATCATCAGCACTACACTGTAGAGATGTATGCAGCAGCGTGCACACCTGCTGGGTATCATTCCAGCTTCCCCCAAGTCCAGAGCGTGGCATACTCCCTCATGATCACTATGAACTGTCTGTCTCCTGAAAGAGCCACTTTCTTCATTAATGAAGTCTTTTTCTTTTGTGCCTTTGTGGCCTCCATTTCAAGAAGGAATGACAAGAAAATGAGGTTTATGTCCTTCAACTGTCTTATAAACGGGCTACAAATGCCCTAAGTACAGTGAACAAAATCTGCACATAAACTGAGCCTTTTCTGCAAGAAAAAAAAAAAAAAGGCAGGGCAGGACCCTTGACAGGACCACTCATCTGAAGGGGTTCGAGGTTAGCCCTAACTTACTCTTTCAGCTAGAATGATATTTTTTTTAAACTGAGGACCTGCAGTCTCCTCACCACCAGCTGTCAGCACAGTGTGAAATATAGAAGTTGCTGAGAAACTTGCACCTAAGATAGTATCTGTACAAGTGCACCGGAGACTCGAAACTTCTGTGTTTGCTCACATAAGGGGCACAAAGAAGGTCACAGAGTAAAGCTTTCAAACAGTTTTCTGACCTTAAAGCTAAAATCCAAATGTTCTGTGAAACCCCTCTCCCAATAGCAGAGGTTTCCTTAAAATAATTCAGGCTTACCAACCAAAGAGCATACACGAGGAGCTTGGCCGAGGACCCCAACACATCTGTAGCAGATGTGCATCTCAGTCTTCATGTAGGTCCCTCAACAGCTGGAGTTAGGGTGGTCCCTAAAACTATTACCTGTCCATGGAATCCATTCCCCTAAGTGGGCTCCCTTGTTAGGCTTCAGTGGAAGAGGATATGGCTAACCCTTCAGACACTTGATTTGCAGATAAAATATTCCCTAAAGACTCATATATTTCATCACTGGCTGATGACCTTATTTCAGATGCTTCATTACCCTTACAAACTAAGGCTTAGCTGGCAGACATTGGGGCTGGTTGGTGTGGACCTTTGAAGGCTATTGCGCAGCTGATTCAAGTCTCCCTATCTCTCTGCTTCCTGCTTGTACTAGAGGGAACACCGGCCAGATGGTCCCCATCTGTACAGAAGCTGTTGTGGCTGGCATGCCTTCCCTGCTATGATGAATTAAAGTCCTCTGAGACTGAGGGTCAAAATAAACCTCTCCTCTTTACATTCCTTCTGTCAAGTATTTGGCTGTAGCAACAGGAACAATAATTGACACACTTAGAAACTTCCATTTGAACCAGGGGTGGTAGCACATGTCTTTAATGCCAGCACTCAGGAGGCAGAAGCAGATAGATCTTTGAGTTCGAGGCCAGCCTAGTCTACAGAGTAAGTTTTAGGACAGCCAGGGCTACCCGGAGAAACCCTGTCTTTTTTTTGGAAAAATCCAAAAAGCAAAACGTAACAAAATCAAAGAAAAAAAAAAAAAAACCTTTGTTTGAAACAAAGCTACCTTCACTAAAAAATAAAATGATGGTGGTGGTAGTGATGATGATGATGATGGATATATATTTTAATCTCATAGTTCTGAAAACATGCCTGCTATAAAGGTGGGTTTAGATAGCAGGCCTCTTAATATCCAGTGCACTGACTAGTCCCCATAACATGGCACTTACAAGTGTGGCATCCCGGTTCGATATGTGAGCTACTGATAAATACAGCTTTCCCAGACTAACTCACAATCTTGAATGCTACTTGGGGTATTGCTTGCTGGATTTGGCCAGCAACACGAGATTCTTTGTAGGGACAATTGGTCACAGAATAAATTTAGTAAATTAACTAGTCCTTTGAAACCAAAGTTGTCTTCCATTTAGACGCGTCAGTTCCCAGAATTCCCAGACCGTGGGATAGATCTCGCTAAGTAAATGTTGGGACCTTCATAAGCATGCTTTTGGTTGTCCCTCCTCCTTTCTTAACAAGCACTGTAGCCTCTGTAATTCAAATCAGTGCAAAAAGAATGTCCTATTTTATCCTCAAATGCTGCCACGCTTGAGCTCCCTGCCAATGCAAACACTAAGATGCATGCTTTCAAAGCCAAAGGATATTTTTTGAAAAAGAAAACAAAATATCCAAGTCTGTGCCATGGTGAAGAAACCACTCCCTGGAAATATGTAGACTCGCAATGTGCAAGCTGAATCACCTCATCAAAGGTAACTAAATAAGCAAAGTGTCTCCTGTGTATCCAAGGCCCACAGAGCACTGACTCAGCTTGCATGGAGTAAGCCACTCGTAAACATTGATTTGCTCTGCACAGAATTTCTAAAGCGCTCACAACAAGATCATCATGAACATAGCTTACATAGAGGTCGAGGCTTGGAACTCCACCCCACAAGGATGTGGGGAAATTTTCTGAGTAGCTCTTAGCAGCTTTGTGAACTTTATGTAGTCAAGAGGCTGGTTACCAATTGATGGTGGGTCTCCTGGTCCATATACAGGCGTTACCAATTGATGGTGGGTCTCCTGGTCCATATACAGGTGTCACCAATTGATGGTAGGTCTCCTGGTCCATATACAGGTGTCACCAATTGATGGTGGGTCTCCTGGCCCATATACAGGTGTCACCAATTGATGGTGGGTCTCCTGGTCCATATACAGGCGTCACCAATTGATGGTGGGTCTCCTGGTCCATGTACAGGCATCACCAATTGATGGTGGGTCTCCTGGTCCATATACAGGTGTCACCAATTGATGGTGGGTCTCCTGGTCCATATACAGGCGTCACCAATTGATGGTGGGTCTCCTGGTCCATATACAGGCGTCACCAATTGATGGTGGGTCTCTTGGTCCATATACAGGCGCCAAAGACTGGGCATTAGGACTCCGGAGCTCCTTTGCAGCATTCATTTATTAAGTCACAAGGCTTTTTTTCTTTTGGCATGTTTTGTCTTCTCAGTACTTGTTCACCAGGTTGCCCCTGCTCCTCCATGGTGGCAGAGAAGAAAGTCATTAGACCATCCAAACATCTGTATTTGTTTTAATTACCAGGCTGAGCCCTTTAAAGACTTCAGTACTATGGCTGCTTCTCATCACATGTAAAACAGACCTGACAGGTCAACTATGACACTGTCAGAATAAAAATTAAATTGACCTATGTCTATCACAAGTATATTTCATTTGACATTCTTGAAATTTAATTTACAAAAGAAAAAAAAGTAGATATTTCTTCTGTGGCTGAAGAGATGGCTCGGATGTTGAGAGTGCTTACTGCTCTTGCAAAGGAATCATTTTCAATACCCAGCACTCTCTTGGCCACTTACCACCATTCATAACTCCAGTCCTGGGGATCCAGTACCCTCCTCTGATTTCTGTGGGCACCAGGCACACATTTTGTGTAGTTACAAATGTGTAGACAAAACAATCCTATACACACGATAAAAAATAAATGACTCTTTTAGGAATTAATACTTTTCTAAGTTTCACATTGCACAATTTAGATTTCCAATGGAAAGTAGGAAAGGAACAAAATAAAATAGCAGATAAAAGAATTGTGCATGGCATATTTAATAGAATAACACTGAGTCCTGGTGCTCAATATTGAGGCTAGGCTAGAAGACTGAGGAGCCCCAGGGATGCCCCTGCCTCTGCCTCCCTATCAGTGGGATTACAGCTGTGTACCACGTTTTTGATGTGGGTGCTGGTACTTGATCTCAGGTCCACAAGGCTGTACAGTAAGAGCATCGTTCCCAGTGCAGATATAAACCTTTTAACCCATGGTCTTCACAGGGATTTTCCATAACTGAGGTTGTTCTGACCTCCTCACAATTCTCAGTGCACAAGGGACTTCCTGGACATTATAAGATTTGCCCATTTGTATGTGTGCCAGTGTTCTCCCTAGTACTCTGCTGGTTGGTGTAACCCACACGGTTCCTGCATTCTCTGTCACTGCATTTTTCCCCCTTTGGTTTTCTGACTAAGTAGAATCTTCTCGAAGGGTGTACCGCACAGCCAGAAAACCCTCAAAGCCTCACGAATTCCATATTCTATACTCTACAGCCTAACACTGTTATTGTTAATCAGGTGTGTCCCCAAACGTGTCCCCAAAGTGTTCCCCACTTCCATTCCACAGAAAACCACATTCATGCTAACAGGGAAGCCCCAGTCTAGACATGAATGACAAGTCAATGCCCCTACCAAGTATCAAACACATTTCTGCGTGTCAGCTGCTAGAGCAGTAATGTTTCCACCCTGCTGATCATGGCAGAACACTATCTAAATCACAAGCCTGAGCTGCAGTCTAATGAGTACATTTAAAGAGTAGGATGATTATGCACACTCCATTTCCAAGACAGCGTCTGTTCACTAAGCCAGCATTGATTTGCCCTGCTCAACCCAAGGTACTTGTTTTTCTACAAAAGCATTCACTAACTCCCTTATAAATTGCAAAGAAAATGACAGTGAAGTTGAAGGAGAAGCTCAAAACAGCTTTCCAACCACTCTGAGAATAGAAGAGCCCAATGGTTGGCTTTTATCTTATGATATTGTCTGTAGTTTTGTCCCAGTAATTCTCTTCATTTTGAGGAAATCAAAAACGTCCTCTTCCTGAAAAATAAGAAATGTTGATCTTGGCATCACCAGCTTATAACATAGAGGTGCAGTAAAGTTTGATATGATCTCACATGAGGTACTCGTGTCCCACTTCTCAGAGCCTACAGTGAAGATGTCCCACCCATCCCCAGCAGCCAAGCCCTCCAACTCCAAGAACCCACAAGGCTTCTTTGACATGGACATCGGCAGGGAGCGAGTTGGATGAATTGTTTTAGAATTGTTTACAGATATTGTTCCCAAAACTGCAGAAAATTTTCATGCATTGTTTACAGGAGAAAAAGGAACTGGATTCACAACTGGGAAGCCTCACCATTTTAAAGGATGCCCTTTTCACTGAATTATTAAGAAATTTATGATTCAGGGTGAGGACTTCTCAAATCAGAATGGGACAGGTAGAGAAAGTATTTATAGTGAAAAATTTGAAAATAAAAGTTTTCATTATAAGCATGAACGGGAGGGTTTGCTGAGCATGAAAAATGCAGGCCCCAATACGAATGGTTCTCAGTTCTTTAACACAACAGTTCCGCCGGGCGTGGTGGCGCACGCCTTTAATCCCAGCACTCAGGAGGCAGAGGCAGGTGGATTTCTGAGTTGGAGGCCAGCCTGGTCTACAAAGTGAGTTCCAGGACAGCCAGGGCTATACAGAGAAACCCTGTCTCGAAAAACAAAACAAAACAAAAACAAACAAACAAACAAAAAACCCCACAACAGTTCCAACTCCTCATTTCGATGGGAAACATGTGGTATTTGGTCAAGTCATAAAAGGACTAGGTGTGGCAAGGATGATTGAAAATGTAGACGTGAATGGTGAGAAACCTGCCAAGCTCTGTGTGATTGCAGAATGTGGAGAATTGAAAGAAGGAGACGACTGGGGAATATTCCCCAGAGATGGCTCTGGTGATAGTCATCCAGACTTGCCCGAGGATGCAGATATAGATTTAAAGAATGTAAATAAAATTTTATTAATATCTGAAGACTTAAAAAACGTTGGAAATACTTTTTTCAAGTCTCAGAACTGAGAGATGGCTATTAACAAATATGCAAAGGTTTTAAGGTATGTGGCTAGTTCAAAGGCTGCTATTGAGAAAGCAGATACATCCAGACTGCATTTAGCCTTAAGTTGTGTGCTGAATATTGGTGCTTGTAAGCTGAAGATGTCAGATTGGCAGGAGGCAATTGACAGTTGCTTGGAGGCTCTTGAAATAAACCCTTCAAATACTAAAGCACTGTACCGAAAAGCGCAAGGATGGCAAGGATTGAAGGAATATGACCAAGCATTGACTGATCTTAAGACGGCACAGGAGCAAATACAGAAGTGGATGCTAACAGTTATCTATCGGATGGAACACAGGGTCCCCAATGTAGGAGCTAGAGAAAGTACCCAAGAGCTGAAGGGTACAACCCTATAGGTAGAACAACAATATGAACTAATCAGTACCCCCAGAGCTCATGTCTCTAGCTGCATATGTAGCAGAAGATGGCCTAGTCGGCCATTATTGGGAAGAAAGGCCCCTTGGTCTAGCAAAGTTTATATGCCCCAGTACAGGGGGAATGCCGGGGCCAAGAAGTGGGAGTGAGTGGGTAGGGGAGCGGGGGGGGGAGGGGGAGGTATAGGGGACTTTTAGGATAGCATTTGAAATGTAAATGAAGAAAATATCTAATAAAAAATGAAAAAAAAAAAAAAAAAAAAAAAAAAAAAAAAAAAAAAAAAAGGCACAGAAGATGGCCCCTGAAGATAAAGCTATCCAGGCCGAATTGCTTAAAGTCAAACAAATGATAAAGGCACAGAAAGATAAAGAGAAGGCCATGTATGAAAAAAAGTTTGCTTAATAAGGATTAATCTCTCTTTAACTATTATACATTGATTATATAAAGGACAATGTATATTACTATCTACATGATTCCTGACGCGTTTCCCTTGATCTTTGTCGTTGTTTACATAGCAGTGCTGACATAGGTTCCTTATTAATAAAGAGTTAAAAAGTAAAAATAAAATAAAATAAAATAAAAAAGAAATGTTGATTTTCTAGCTGAACATCAGCTTAAATAAGTCTAGGTTTAAACCATGTAGTTTCTTGTTGAATAAGGTTAGAAATTGAAAGCTAGTAAGCTTGTCAATGAACCTAAAATACCTGTTTTAGGAAGGGAATAAAATTTAATACATAGAAAAAAGGATACTTTTGGAACCTATCTTTAAAAGCATATGTATGCATGGAAGTCAAGAACAAAGAGAGATTGAATCAAGATGGACAAAAATGTATTTTCGTTTTCCATGTATTAAAAGGAAGTAAATGGTTTTTTGTTTCTTTTGTTTTTGTTTTATCAAGACAGGGTCTCACTATGTAGCTTTGGCTGTCGTGGAACTCAGTTTGTAGATGAGGCTGGCCTCTGCCTTCCAAGTGCTGGAATTAAAGGCATATGCTACTATGCCTGGCACAAACTAAATCTTTCTTCCCAAGCTAAGCTGAAAATGTAGTAATGTAGCAGTAATGTAGAGAATCTACTATCACAATGGCTCTTTCAAAACACTGATAGATAGATAGATAGATAGATAGATAGATAGATAGATAGATAGATAGATAGATCATTCTTGTACTGATGATGTTAATAAGATCGTGCTAGCATCGTTTTTTGTTGTTGTTGTTGTTGTTGTTGTTGTTTTATTCTTCTTGGTGTTGTTTGTTCTTGAGAAAAGGTTTCTCTGTGTATTCCTGGCTGTCCTGGAATTCACTATGAGATCAGGCTGGCCTCGAACTCAGAGATGCACCTTTCTCTGCCTCCCAAATTGATGCTGGAACTAAAGGTGTGCACAAGAACACACAGCAATGTCGGTGTTTTTAAGACTTCATTTTCTTGAGTCAAGTGACTGGGGACCAGAGAGTATTCATTCTCAAAACCCAAAGAGGGAAATAACCGCAGGTTTGCACACAGCTCAAGGTGAAAATCCACTCTCCCATTCCATCTTGATTAGTAGATCCACAGAAAAACTGGACAACTGTTCTCAAAGTACTTGGAAAGGCAGAATTACCAAAATGTGTTACATGTAAGAAAATGTTTATTTTTCTAAATAAGGGTAATTATACTCAGATTTTTCAGCCTTTCTACTGACATAACTTTGTATTTCTAAGGTTACACAGCCATCTAGTGGAGAGAACTTTAATAGCAGATTCCCTTACTGTAGGGGTTTAACAATGGCTGAATGCATTATTTCATTACCTGACACATGATTGTAAAACCCGAATCTTTGTGATGTGTTGTGGTATAATTGGTTGATTCTCTTGAGACCTGGTCTACATAGCCCAGAATAACCTTGAACAAATTTGCTAATAACATTGACCTTCAACCTCTGATTCTCTAGCCTCTACCTCCCCAGTGCTGCGACTACAAGCTTGCTCCACAACACGTGGTTTCGAGCAGGTTCATTGAATTGAACTAAAGGCTTCATGCATGTTAAGTACATCTTCCTCCACTGCGCTACATCCTCAATCCCAGCAGAATGCTGTTTTGTTTTCTTTAGCATTTCATTAAACACACTAAAAATATACATTTGTGTTGCCTGACATTTCCAGACACAAATTTCACAAACTATTTGGTGCATAGACACCATTCAAAACCAGGTCATATTACCAAAATCTGGAAACGGTGATATCTGCATCCTAGGTTTGAAACTGACTTTTTCTGTGTCCAAAATCGAAGGTATTCCTCCCATAGCTTTAAGATCAGCCCACTTTTGTGACTGATGAAAAAGACAAAAACATCCCAGACAGCTTTTATAACAAGAGGTGGTGGTCATGCTACAAAGCAAAGCTTGCATGAGGCCAGAAGTTAGAGGAGATCAGGCCCAGCCTGCTGCAGTTGTGGGCACTGCACAAGTCAACCTGAGTTCCTGTGTCTTTGCAAATGAAGTGGTGCTGGTTAGTAATTTAGTCCCTATTGCCTAAGGAAGGTGGTACCTTTCTGGAGTTTTGCTATTGAAATGGATTAAGTTTGGGCATTTTACTGATTCCTCCCATGTATGTTGCATAAGTATATCATCTGCTACTCCCACATCACCATGGCTACTGCAAAGGTTTTGGGCTGTTTACTACTCTCTTCTAGTGACATTTCTAAGAACTGATTATTTTCTTACAACGATCCACCATCTTCCCAGTGAACTGCGCACTGGCTCTGATGAGTGAGGAAACCTATTGTTGGCTTCAGGCGTTTCTCTCCCGATACAATCCACAGTGTTCTTTACAAACAGTCCACCGTACAGAGCAAGAGCCCACTGTCCTTATTCTCTGGAATGGACTAAACACGTTTCCTCCCTCTTCATCTCACCAGGCTCTCTAATGCATCTCCACACTTGCTCTGCTAACTCTAGCCTGAGTTGTTGATGTTTCTCCTCCCTAAAGTGTTTAGACTTTGATCAAGATCCCCAGAGTAAACACTGTGGATGTGTGCCATTGTCTTTGTGTCTTAGATTGGAAGATAGGAATGTTCATTTAAAATGTTGCCTACCTACCTTTACTCCCAACACTAGAGGCAGAAGCAGGCTGATCTCTGTGAGTTCAAGACTAGCCTGGTCTACAGAGGGAATTCCTGAGAAATCATGTCTCAGAAAAGAAAACAGAAAATAAAAGAAAGAAAGTTACATAGTTACCTAGGTTGAAAGTAGAAAAACAAACAAACAAACAAAAAAACATGCTTAAGGAGGGAACAGTTGATTCTGGCTCCCAAGATACAGTCGATCATGGCAGGGAAATCAAGACATCAGGAGTGTGGAGCAGATGACCATAGCACATCTACAGTGAAGCAGAAGTAATGAATGTGTCTTAGTATTCAACTCACTGTCCCCATTTTACATAATCTACAATCCCCTGCCCAAAAGTAGTCCCACCTACAATCAGACAGGTCTCCCTATTCCAACTAATATAACCAATATAACCGCCCCCCCACAGGCAAGCCCAGGGTCCCAAATTAACATTATGACAATTGACAACATGATGACATATCATTTTGAGAACTCACAACTCTTATGTTTGGCGCCTTCCATTTCAATCTTTCAAACACATAGAATTCTTGAGATGTTAAGAGTCAATAGGAGTCGTAACTTATTACCATCCAAAGCAGCTCTAAGCCTGGGGATCCTTGGAACAGAGCCAAGAGAAAGTGATTGTGGTTGGGTCCGGATCCGGTCAGGCAGGCAGACCAGCAGCAACTCCTTGCTCATTTTCTCCACCTCAGTCTCTGGGTATGATTGCTGCCGCATCTTTTTCTCTTCTCTCCGCCCCCCCCCCCTCTCTGTCAGGGGTGCACATATGTGTGCATCCTTGTTTGCATGACAGAAGACTTGCATGTATGAACACTAAAAGCCCAAGATTGATGTCAGATGTCTAAGTTTCCAACTTACTCTTTGAGACAGACCCTCTCAATCAATCCCAGATCTCATCCATTTGGCTAGTTTTGCTAGCCAGCTAGCTGCCTCTGGGGATCCTTGTCCTATTTTCTAAGGCTACTACTGCTTAATTTCAATTTTTTATTGGAGGGTAAGACCGTGCTCAATATTAAATTAAGAACGGCACCCGTGGTGAACAGTTAAGCATTTACTGAATGGCTGTCATAACTAGTTTTAGTCCAAATGTGTGCCCATATTTTACCATCTGTAGAAACGATAGATGTAAACACAATCCAATATTTTATACTGATGGATCTAATATGGTAGCATTTGTGATGTTTGTAAACATCACAGGAACAGACACGGGAGCCAGAATTTATGCTCAGAATTGTGTGAATCATGCCCGCGGACTCCAGATTTGTTGCTCTACAGCAGAGGCACAGAGGAAAGGGATTTCAGGTTGCCTGAGATGAGCGGCAACCTCCGTTTTGTGTGGTACATTCTCTGGGACAGTGAGTGGAAATGAGTGACTTCCTATTGCAGTAAGAGTTTTTGTAAAAGTTACAAAAGGTGCATTTGATTTGGTTGAGTCTTTGAATAGTTCTTTTTGTTTCCACTTGGTTGATCTCGGCCCTAAGTTTGATTATTTCCTGCTGTCTACTCCTCTTGGGTGAATTTGCTTCCTTTAGTTCTAGAGCTTCTAGGTGTGCTCTCAGGATGCTAGTATATGCTCTCTCTAGTTCCTTTTTGGAGGCACTCAGGGCTATGCGTTTTCCTCTTAGGACTACCTTCATTGTGTCCCATAAGTTTGAGTATGTTGTGGCTTCATTTTCATTAAACTCTAAAAAGTCTTTAATTTCTTTCTTTATTTCATCCTTGACCAACGCCAGGACCAAGAAGTGGGAGAGGGTGGGTAGGGGAGCAGGACTGGGGGTAGGGGGAGCTACAGGGAACTTTCAGGATAGCATTTGAAATGTAAATAAAGAAAATATCTAATTAAAAGAAAGAAAAAAGTACATTTGATGTATGTGGGGAAGTTTGACAGCATAATGTATCTCACCCACTCAAATTCCAGGGAAATGCTTTCACTCCAAGCCACAGAGGGAAACTGATGGACCCATCCATGACACATGCCATACCTAAATGCATTGCAGGTATAGATGGCTGTGGTTTCCTACGCTTACTCAGAGTTCAAGTACAGTCACGGTACCTCCATGCTTTGACTGAATCAAACCTGGCTGCTCTCTGGGTTTCTCTCCTCCGGCTCTATGTTACATTAAAGTCTTTGTTTCTCTAGCCCTGGCATGGTAGTCTCTCCCGGGTGCTCTCCTTGGAGTATTGGCAGTATTGGTGCCTCTTGGAACCAGCTCACTGTTTGTTCTGCTTTCTAGAGCCTTTGAACTATGCCCCTTTCCTCAGAGGTTTATCTTCCCCAGGGGCTCTATGCCAGCAAGCTTGCCACTGCACCCCAGAGTGGAAGGAGTTGCTTCCTTGTCTCTGCCAAGACACTGGAGATTGACTGACATAGAACCCAATGGAGTCGCTCAATCTCTAGAGATTGGAGGAATGATAATATTAATGACAAAAATATGGCTTAAGTTCTGTATTGACTTCTGATATATTCTAGCTCCTTAACTATTAACAGGGAGGAAGTAAATGAAAATAAATGAACACAACTAAGCAAAATTCAAAATGACTCTCTACTTTTAAAAGTAACACAATAATATGTCAAATATTGAAGCATGTCCAATCTTGAAACTATAAACTATAAAGGCACAACTACGTTAAAGAAATTAGGTCACTTAAGTCATGGATTCAGAGTAGACAGCAATATCCATGTGAGGATTCAAATGTATTTTATGATTTTTAGAAGTTGGTATACTTACCAACTCTCACTCTTGGCCACCATCTAAAACTGTTATTCCTTTCTCTGTGTCTTTTGAATAATCCCACGTGGTCGACAGTGAAATCTCCCAAGACATGTTTCTCCTTCGAAAGTGATGCTTTTCTCTGACTATTTGCAATTCCCTTGACAGCCTCACTGTCAGGAATGAGGAAAGAGGAGACTCCTCAGGGAGATCCCCACACACCGCCAAAATGGAGAGCATCCAGGTCCTAGAGGAATGGTGAGTGTCCGGGCAAGGAGAGTCATTTCTGTGTTTAAACTCCATGTGTGTCCACCCAGTGTCCAAACATCATCTCTATGGTCCTCTCGCAAATGGTTCTGTGACATGAAAAGCAACTCAGCCTAAAAGGTCTCTTCTATGGCTGCAATGACTTTTTATTAGGTTTCCAAGCTGGTACATTGCCTAAGTTGATCTTTCTCTATTAATAAATAAAGATTATTGCATGAACTATCACAGAAAAGCCTTGATTTTACCTTTGTTGGCTGAAAATACTTCTCATGCATTGATCTTTTTTTGCCTGTGTACAGGTCTGTGTACCATGTTCATACTGTTCAGGTACTGAACATTGAACTTGGGCCCTGTGGAAGAGCAGCCTATGTGTGTATTCTTAACTGCTGAGCTATTCCTCCAGCCCCACTGGAAATATTTTAAAATGTGTCTTCATTTTATAAGAGAAGAATCTGAACACCACATAAACACACACACACACATGTGCACATGCACATGCACATGCACATACATGCACATAGGCAAGTATACATACACACACATGTGTAAGCCACCTGTAGCCTACGCTAACTGGGTTCCTGAGTGGGATGCCAGAGCTATATGGAAGGAAACGGGGAGAGAAATAATGGAGGCTAAGACAAAGTTCTCTGTTCAAGGCCCCAAAGTTTACTAAGAGTCTGTGATTATAAAGAGGGTAGGCCCATCCCCCGCCAATCCATTCTTGGTGCCTGGAGCCAGCCTGTAGGCGGATCTGCTGGATGCTGTCTCCACGTGTCTCTGGAAAATCTCAAGAGCCTCTCAGCAGGTAGCAGTGTATTGGAGAAGAGCAACAGCAGTTGATCTACATTGGAAGGCAACACCCCAGGAAGTCTCAGACTCAGTGGCAGCGAGGTCTGAATCAGCCTGCTTCAAGTTAGCCAGCTCCTGGTTTTGTAACCATCAGAGCAGACTTCATCTAAGTCTTTTTTTTATATATATTTTGCCCTGGCTGTCCTGGAACTCACTCTGTAGCCCTGGCTGGCCTCAAACTCAAGAAATCCACCTGCCTCTGCCTCTGCCTCTGCCTCCCAAGTGCTGGGATTAAAGACATGTACCACCACTGCCTGGCCTAAGTCTTTCTAAAATGAAAAGGTGAAAAGCAATCTTAGATCACCACTTAGGCAGAATAGCAAAACCTGGACCAGCAGAGGGCAGCACACGACTACACATTTCTGCCAGGTAGATGTTGCTCCTAATGGCTTCATTCTGTCTCTGCAGCCAAAACCCCACTGCAGATGAAGTCTTGTCCTGGTCTCAGAATTTTGACAAGATGATGAAGACTCCTGCAGGAAGAAACCTTTTCCGAGAGTTCCTCCGAACGGAATACAGCGAAGAGAACCTACTCTTCTGGCTAGCCTGTGAAGACTTAAAGAAAGAGCAGAACAAAAAGGCCGTCGAAGAAAAGGCCAGGATGATATACGAGGATTACATTTCTATACTGTCACCGAAAGAGGTAAGAAGCCGGAGGGCACTTCCCATCTGAGTCCCCCAGCCATGTAAAAGTCCAGGTCTCCCCACTGTGCTTTGGTCATTTATCTCTGGCTAAATGGTATGTGACAGGTACTTCGTCTCCATAACTAATTCCGTGCAGAAGTAAGTAA